>JNEM01011972.1:0-59385 GCA_000697335.1 Conidiobolus incongruus B7586 | reverse complement strand
TATTTATTAAATATAACAAAAAAATACTTTATTTAATTATTAAGAATATTAATTATTATAATTAAATTAAATATAGATTAAATATCATTTATATTTTACTTTTATTATTTTAATTATAAACCTTAAGCTTATAAAAACCCAATAATACTTTTAATAAATTTTTTAACTTTAGTAATAATTGAAAAATAATAATTAAGATTGATTTTTTAAATTGTAGCAGATTTTAGATAATTTCCTTTTAAGTTTGAAGTAATTTACCTAAAAATAAATAGTTGATTTAAATAATATTTTATTTTCAAAAACTACTTAGAGATTTTAAATAAATAGAGAGGGTTTAAGATTATGTTTTACTAATCTTTAAATAAAAAATTTTGATGATTATCATTTAATTTCAATATAATAAAATTAAAAAATTATTATAAAAGGTTAATTTTTTAATTAAAAAATCTATTATATATATATATATATATATATATATTATTATTCGAAACTAATAATATATTTAAAAATTCATAAATTAAATTTCCCAATTCTTCAAATCATGGCAATATTAATAATAATATAATATTATGGCAAATAATTGTTTAATTATATTTTTCTATAATATACCTATAATAATGGACAAATAATATTAATATTATTATTTCATCTATAATAATTACATTATTGTAAATATTAAAAATATCAAATATATATTTTGCCAATAGATATTATAATCTTTATATTTATTATGTTTAATTTTGTTTATCAACAATATTGTTTTTTTTTTGAAAATTTGGACTATAAAGAAATAAGAAAAAAAGATAATAATGGCAAATAATTAAAAATATCAAATATATAATTGATAAATATAGTTTTCAAATCTAAAATCAATTCTCGATTACTAAAATAGATTTTCAGATATTGATTTAATATATAACCAAATTCAACCAATAAAACCTTAGTTAGGACAAATTGAAAATAGAATTTCATTTTTCACTTCAATTTTATTTATTATAATAGTTTTTCAGTTTTACAAATTTTGATCCAATCTAATAATATATATAAATACATAATATTCTATTACCATTTTAAAAATATAAAAATATCTTATGATGTTCCAAGTTTAATTATTTTAAAATATTTTCAGAATTTTAATGTATAAAGTATATTTTTTGATACATTATTAAAATCAATAAAATCATAATTTTGTTCTTATATTGGAGTTAAATTTGTTCTTAATTAATGAGTATTTTTATTATTTTATATTTTTGATTTTTAAAATAATATATTTAAATATTATTAAGTGGAAATATCAAGACAGAAAAAAGATGATACCATTATAAATTCTAACTGCATGTAATACTAATGATTTAATAATGAATAGAGAGTAAATTTAATCATGGATTTCCATATATACGTATATAGAAAAAAATTAAGCATTAGAAATATTGATATATTTAGTAATATATTTATCAAACATTTTAGAATATTCTTTTTAATTAGGAATTTTATTTTCGATATCAGTGACACCTATTATATTTTTTTCAAGTATCAAATATTATTATTAGTGAATTTGCTCAATATCATAATATATTAACAATATAATATCTATGGTTAAATATCGGTTATTCAGTTGTTATCGTTTGATATCCTACTGTTTGAAAACGTGGTATATATTTGGAAATAATATTAAATTTATAATAAACATTTGATAATCCACTAAAAAATACTTTTAATGACATTAATACTTTGATTAATTTTTATTTAGTTAAATGTAACAAATTCTGACTAATTTTCATTACTTAAGGGTTAATTAAGTGAATTTAATTTTTAACCAAATATAAAATTAATACGAGACTTTGGTGTAAAAAACAACAGGCGCTATATTAAATATATTTGATTCTGATTTTCAAATATAGTAAGGATCATCATAATATATTCAGGATTAATAGAAATGACAGATTGAATATCTAGAGTGATTTTCAATAGAAATAAATTTCCTTAAATAATCAGCCTCAATAAATTATTACCATATCTTAAATGGGGAAAATATTTTAGTTAAAAATTCCCACTTAATGAAATCATATTCGTCTTAGTTTTTCCATTTGTGTTCAATAACTACCCTTACCCAAATATTGAATACCTCATATTCCAATAATTCATTTTAAATAGCTTAACATATCATTTGGTAACTAGTGTTTATATTTACTAACTTCTGACTTCGATTCAATTTCTCAACAATGTCAAATACAAATACAAATACAAATTTAAAATCTGCTTCAAGAGACAGTTTGAATTCAAGACAGTTCAACTTAAGTAAAAGCTTTGAAACAACTCCTTTGCTTAACTCGACAAATCTATCCAAATCAACTGTCAGTAATTCTTCAACTGTCGATGACAAAACCAAGGTTAACGGCGCTTCACTTGACAAAAGTCCAACTAAAGTTGATCCCAAACAAGCTCAAAACAAGGACAAACAACTAACCAAAGCTTTAGCAAATACTAATCGTCCCAAAGTCAACCTACCTAAAAGAACAACTAAAACCAGTCAAAAGTTAGCTTTCTTCCCTGAACATGATGTCGATAATTTGGTTCCCAAAGATATGTCTGAAGATGACGATGAGGTTTATAACCAATTAGCTCAAATTCCAGAGGGCACTTTCAGAAGACAAGCAACACAGTTTTCTAAAAAATTAAAGGCTAATTTACCAAGAGTTACTGCCTATTCAACTGCCGGGTAAGTATTTCGTCCTATTATTATCTATTTACTTATTAATTTTTATATTTTAGTGGTTATAAACTGGAACAACTTCAAAAATACTTCCAATCAAAACGTCAGGAAAATAAAACAGCTCCCAAAATCTTTGATGAATGTCTCTACACCCCCTATAACTTTAATGTGAAAGAAGGCACTGAAAATCCTTACAAAGTTTCTTATATTAATGACTTTGCTGATGGTGCTCTTGGCCATGTTTTACCTCATGATAACTCTATTTATGCTTTAGATTCTGACCCCGAGAATGTCATTGATGTAGTCATTCCTGGAGTAGGTGAACTCTTCTTCTTCGATTACGGTGTTGTTGTCATGTGGGGTTTAACTCAGGCTCAAGAGAAAGAAATCTTAAAGACTCTTATCCCTTTTGAAGTTGATAAGTTATCTGAAGAATCTGTTGACCTTGAAGAATTCCATTTTCATTATAACAGCGCTTATCAACCCAAGATTTATAACGATGTAATTACCTTAAAGAGCTCTGCTAACTATATGGTCAAATTGACTATTTCTCACGCTATTGCCCAATCTACCAAGATGCTATTATTTGAATCTTTAATCGAAGAGACTATTGAAGCTACTCAGCATATTCCCCAAACCATGGCTGAAACTGGTAAAGTAAATATGAGTAGAATCAGTATTACTAAGAAGATTGGTCAATTGTACATTATGAAAATTAACGTCAATTTGGTCAGTAATATTTTAGATGTTCCAGAAATTTTCTGGTCTGAACCCAGACTACAACCTTTATACAACGCCATTAGAGGTAATTTATATTTTATTTTAAATATCACTGTATATTAAACTATTGTCTATAGGTTATTTAGAAATTCCCCAGAGAGTTGATTTAATCAATCAAAGAACTGATGTTATTGGAGATCTCTTAGCTATGCTTCGCGAACACTTGAATTCAACGCATGGTGAATTCTTAGAATGGATTGTTATTATTCTTATTGGTAAGTTATTTTTTTATTTTCGCTATTATATTGTTTTCTCTCTATATACTCTGGCTGAACAAATCCATAATTATGATTTTTGTATATTTAGCATTTTCATTACTGATATCAGTCAACCACGAATTTTATCTAATTATGGACCTATTCCATCCCAGAAAATTAGTCAATTTAATTTATTGATTAATTACTCTTTCAATTACAATCCAATGAACCAAGATTAATTAAACCATCATCTTTCATTTAGCTCTTGAAATCGTTGTGGGTATTGCTACAATTATCTTTGAGGCTATGAATTATGCAGCTGGACGCAAATAGACCATTAATACAATCCACTTAATGTTTCTTCTCTTTTAATTATGCTCGTAATTTTATTCATATCATTTATTATCACCTAATTATTATTTGACAATGTATTTAAGGATTAAGGTAAATATTTTTATTCATTTTGTATTATTATCAAGTTTATTAATTTTAAATGATTTAGGTAATTTCATTTAATGCTACCATGTTATGAAAATAAATTCACTATTACAGATCAAATTTATAACTATCATCCATTAATCGATTGCTTGCTTTTTTGTGAATATTCGGTTTAATAAGGATTATGTTATTTATAATTATCGAAACTATATTAATTTCATTTTCTTAATTACTACATCTTAGAATAATTAAAGCTTTTTGATTAAAACGGGATGAATCTAATATATATTATTTAAAAATGAATGCTATCAATCATTAAAAAAATACATATGATCCATTATTATGATTAAATATAATCGAATAAAAGATCATTTATACATTTAAACTCATTTAGCTATTAATATCATAAATTTATCAAATCAGAGTTTTATTTATAGTCATTAAATATATCTATGTGTAATCTTATTAGAAAAATAATGTAGAACAGGTTTGATACAAATAATATTTTGTTATTTATTAATGTGAAATAATTTATTTCAAATATTGACTGAGTTTTATATTTTAAAATTTTCAGAATATCACATTGGGAATAATTATTATCATTTGATATTTAGAGTATAATGTATACCTTTGATAATTTAATACTAATATATTTAAAAAATCATCTATTACTACAAACATTAATTTTTTAAAATTAAAGCTATTTATAGCTTAAGAAAATTATAATGATATTTTTGATATTACTAAGTACTCTCAAATATTATCACCTCTAATTTTGACAAAATTTTAATTAAATACACATATATTCGAGAGTATCAATTATGTATTTTGAGACAAGGTAAATATAGTAGATTGATTATATTTACTCCATTTGCAAATAAACCTCATCCATAAATTAATATAATAATCCATTAATTTTATATGTTAATTGAACTTGCTCAAAGTCTAATTAACAATGCACTCTCAACTATTACATTATTATTGAAGATTTAGATATCATTAGTTGAATTTATTACTGATTTCATACAAATTTATATGTAATGAATATATATATAATTGAGTACTACAAAAAATCTCATGACTCATGTTTAATTATTATTATATTAGTTATTTTATCTACCAGCAACCCAAAATGAAAATTATAATTAGCTGCAATATGGTCCAGTAAATTGTATCATGTCAGCATCATTGACTAGAAGAATACCACAAATACTCAGGATTTGATAATTTAAATTGCTACCAAATCCTGTAGTTTTGATTTTCCAATTATGTACAATTAAAATGATAAACAAAATTTTTGTGATATTTTGTTTCAGGATATTTTCCATAATTAGAAAATTAAAGAGCTTAATATTCATAATTTTTTATCCAAAGTACAGAATATCTAAAATATTTAAAATTAATTAAAACTGATGTAATACATTGTATTCCAATATTCAATATTTTACTTTCAAATAATAGATCTATAAATTTCTTAATTTTAATTGCAAATACTCTAATACAATATTTGAAAATGCTAGAAGGTAGATTGATGTGATTTTAATTGAGTTTTAGTGAATGATATTCAATTCTTTGCTTAGTTTAAATTGAGAGCATTTTGCACTGAAATTCTTAACTTAATATAAAAAATTTCGATATAGAAACAAATATAATCTAAAAAATTTAATCGGGTTAAATATTTGTTAATGAATAATATATAGTTAAATTAAAAATGTAATATAATTTTAATGTCCTTCCAATTTATATTTTCTGTATCTCTAAATTTTTTGGTTTACTAATGATTTATTCATATTATAAATTGAAAATAGAATAAAAATTAAGCATTAACTCTAGAATTTGAAAAACTAATAATTCTTAAGAATTATATCCTCATTCTGATGAGAAATAAAGTAAAAACTGTTATATATGAAATCATATAGGAATTGATTAATAATATAAAATATTAAAATATTAGTAATATTGGACAATCGATTCAAAATATCCCTATTCTGAGTCAATGTAAACAGTGGTGTATATTAAAAGTATTAAAATAAGTTTATTAGATCTAAATTAAATGACATAATATATGATGATTTAAATTAAGTTGAAAATATCCGAGGTAAATAAAATATATATTACAATTTACACTGTGACATCAATTAATAGTATATTCACTTAATTTCTATATATTAAATAAACTCAAATTTTGATAGATTTTCATATGGTTTCAATTATTCCATCCTTAAACTTCTAGTCCAAATAGATTTTCCTTATTGTTATATTGGATATAAGGTCGTAATCACCTCGATCACAGATCGCATACATATACACCATTCAATATTCTGTAAATAATTAAGAAGTCATTCTCAAAAAAGTTTCACTAGTAAAATCAATGGTATCATTATATCCAACAATCACGTCAAGTGTTGTGAAACCAATAATACTATTGGATTAAAATTAGAAGTGAATAATTTCTAAGAATTTCAAATTGGGAAATTAGAAAAAGTGGGGTTTAGTGAAATTGAAACTGTGTGGGGTTTAAATGTAGCATTGACCATGTTTTCGGCTAACTCAACTAGTTTCTTCAATTCATTTCAATAATATTATATCAATAAAGGTATAAAAATCAATTATAAATTATCATTTATTATAATTTCAATATTATTTTGAAATCGCTGATCAAATTGACTAACTGTGTTTCCTTTAAGAACTCTCCCACGATCATTCTCAGTTGTACAGGGTTTAATATAAATTCTTAAATACCAAAATGACTGCTGAACTAGAAACTAAAAGTGATCCTAATGTGCTCTACGGAAAGACCGCTAAAGGAAAAGGTAAATTGTATTTATTGTTTGATTTGTAGTATAGTATTAACATAGAGCAGTATTCAAGGTACCGAAAACCGAAGATGTTCTAAATCATCTATTTTCTACCCAGCCGAAATCATTTGGAACACTGTTGACCTTATTCGTACTTCTTTTCGAAATTGTTCTATTCTTAATGTTATCCACAACAGCGAGAAAATTTGTGTTCTTATTTTTCTTCGTATTTTGGCGTCTTGCATACAACGTTGGCTTAGGTTACCTTCTTCATATTCAAAGTAACGGAAAACTGGTCACCAATTGGTTCAAGCAGAATGGCTGGTTAGACGATAAAACATCATTCGGAAAATGGGTCAAGAGACAAATTGAAGTAGAGATGGGTGAAGATTACAACTATAATCAAGTTCCAATTGAATTTAACTCTTGGCTGATCTATCGCTATCTCGTTGACTTAATTCTAGTGAACGATTTTGCAAGTTATATTATTTTAGCTCTCACTTATTGGAATCTGGATTTGAAATCATCTTGGTATCTCAATTTCTTACGTTATTTCGGTGGTATTGTCTTGGTATGGTTCAATCTCATTGTCAAAGTAGACGCTTATCGAGTAGTCAAAGATTTCGCTTGGTACTGGGGTGATTTCTTCTTCTTAGTTCAAAGCGATCTAACTTTCGATGGTGTTTTTGAAATTGCTCCTCACCCAATGTATTCTATCGGCTATGCCGCTTATTATGGTATTAGTTTAATGTCTGCCAGCTACACAGTCTTTTACTGCTCTATCTTTGCCCATTGTTTACAATTTTTGTTCTTGCACTTTGTAGAAAACCCTCACATCGACAAAATTTATAACAAGCCTCCTGCATACCCTAACATTGCTACTCCCAATTTATCCACTTCTGATGATCATTTAAAGCCTGAAACCCATTCAAAAGGAGTGGAGATAAGTGAATCTGAAGCTTCATGCTCTAATTCCATTAATTCGCAGCAGGATGATATATCTGAGAATTATGTCGATAACAATCTGCTGAAGAGAACTTTACACCGTAAATACTTTCAAAGGGATATGGTAGGGCTTAGCAACTTGGATTGGTTCAGATCAAGCGATTTGTTTAGTATTATCTTAATCACTTACGCTATTGGACTTCCTCTGCTTGGTTGGTGGTTTAATTTTGGATCTTTAAAAAATTGGAAATACTTTAGCTTATTCCAAGCTTTTGTATGGCGTGTTCTCCTTAGCTATGGATTAAATATGTATGTTTTAACTCGCCAATCCAAAGAAAAATGGTTCACTAAGCATTTTATCAAATACGGTGGAAGCAGTAAAGAAGCATTCACTAGTTGGAAGAGTTTACAGAATTTGACAACTATTTTAACCTACTCTACGTTTGCTTTGGCCGCTTTCTTTTACTGGGATTATTCAGTCTTACACGTTTTCAATTCCACTGCATTCCTTCGCTGCGTCTTTGGTGTTATTTTGATTTTAATCCATTTTTATACCAGTAATGCAGTATATGAAGTGATTGGAGAGTATGGATGGTTCTTTGGTGATTTTTTCATTGACCAATATCCCAACGAATTGAAACAGCATGGTGTGTACAGATATCTTAGTAACCCAAGTAATATAATGGGTCATATGTCATTATGGGGTATTGCTCTGATTTCTAACTCATCATCCATCTATATTTTAGCGTTTTTCTCCCACATCAGCTATTTAATCTTCTTTTACCAAGTCGAAAAACCTCATATGGCTAAAATTTATGGTATTCAAAGTACTAAACGTGATGGCGGTATTAGTAAGAGAGTCAAGAGCGTTGTCCATATTGCTAAAGACAGATTAATCGTAAAATTGAAAGACTTGGACGCTTGGGATTCTATCACGAATTCTCTCCAGATTGCCTTTGAGCTGATCGACAAAATGATTGATGAGGTTAATTCAATTGCTAAAGAATTGCAAAAAGAAGGATTGGGTAGACTAATTGAAGTTGAAAGGATATTAAATCATTCTATCAACAAATTAGTTGAGCTTCTTAATCATAAAGTTCAAAGCTTTTCAGTTCAAACTCTCCACGTTGAAAACCCTCATCTTTACACTTTAGAATTGGTATCTGAAAAGGTATTTGATAAATCGAATATTACATACGAGCTGGGAGAGCCTATTAATGTTCAATATTCTCTTCCCAAGAATGTATCCAATTCAACCTTCTGGGTTGGTGTTTACCCCGTCGTGGCCAATAAGTTTCCTCATTTTACATCTATTTCTTCCTCTGGTAAATATCTCTTTACTAGACCTGAAGATGATCCTGATCACTCTGTTCAAGAATTAAGCGAATTCTATCTCGATGCTAAATTACCCATTCCTTCCGAGTGTGCTGGTAAAGTACTTAAATTCACTAATTCTAGACTACCTTGGAACTGGGGTACTTTTGAATTCCGACTTCATTTGGGTAACTCTCACCAATGTATTGCAAGAAGCCTGCCTTTCACGATTTCCAAGCCTAAGCAGATTAGTTCTACTGCAGATGAGTTTGAAATCGCTCAAGCTATTTTACCTCTTATCCATCTAAGCTTCGATCAACCCATTGAAGCCCATGTAGATCAAGCTTCTGTAGAACAGCTATGGCAGCTTGGCTTAACTGACGAGGTAGCTAATAGAGTCAGCAAAATTGTTGAAGGCAAATGTGGATTTGAGATTGATCCTTATATGATCAAAATCGAACCCGATTTCAAGTCCTTTTTAACTAGGATAAAAACTTCATTGAATGAATTGGAAGGTGTATATTAAAAATGTAAAAATGTTGAAAACTTAAATCACATATAGTATTATATATATTTATACATTAAAAATAAATTAAGTGTATATCCAGTTATAAACTTTTTATTTTACATTATGGTTATTAAATCTTAATACCAAATATTCGAAGAGTGAAATTTAATCATATTGACCTATTTTTCAATATTTTTAAATAATATAACCAATTAATTGAACTATCCGAGTGATAGCTAAATCATTAACGCTTTTTTAAAGGCCCCTTTCGAATATCACTTCTCTATATTTACTCCAATTGATTATGTATTGAATCAGTAAAAATGCTAATAGTTACGATTTTACTGATCAAAGTAGAATATCAGCTTACTTTAGTTATTTTCTTCAAATAAATGATATCAGTATAAAATCACATAATTTGCATGACACAGCATGCTCCATTATTTCTTCTTTTGCCATAATCAGCATATTCTTTGATAACGATTGATATTTCATTTGTTTTCTCATTTCAAACCTTTATACTAAATACTCTGTATTATATATTATGCATTATAATCCAAATCAAGGCTGATATTGAATTTATCCAATTTGAATAATACTTTTTTGTAAATTTTTTCTATTTTTTTATATACAATTATTTCCATAACCATTAAACATTACAATTACTGATTGATTCAATTCAAAATAACTTTAAACATTAATTATTTTGATGCAAGTATATTATTACAAATATATTCCATTCGTAGATTGTTATCATTTATCATTAGCAATATTTTTCTCATATAAATAAATCCATCAATTGAGCTTAAATTTTGTAATCAATAATAAAACATTGAATACCCTTTTCAACAAGATATTCAATATAAATGTATTTTCAATATTTAATTGTTTAATTTTATCAAACGAACAATCTGCTATCGAAATAAATATAATGATGAATATTTCTTTTTTAACAAATGCAGATTAAATTTGTTATAACAAGAATTTATGGAGATACTGTATTCATTTTTTTATCATTTGATTTAAATAAAATTTGAATTTTGCAAATTTAAGGTTTGGGCAAATAAATATTCATATCAAACTTATTAAGATATTGATTCTGTATGATTATTTCAAAAAATTGAAAAATGTATTAACTCAGCTCTATAGAAAATTATTCAATATTTTAAATATATAATACTGAAGGGCTGTAATCCTATTCATAAACATTTTCAAGATAGGACATCTTAAATATTTAAAAATATTGTCTGATATGCATAAATGCTTTAAATGAGGAGTGAATCCGTAATATGAATACATATTAATAACAATTTTTTTTGAATATTAATTTTTAAAACAATATTCATTTTATTTCTCAGTTTATTCAGCCAAACAGAAAGTTTTATCACTTTAGAATTCTTTTAAACTTACTTTTCAAACCTGGCTATATTAATGAATATTAAGATTTTAATTAGGAATATTCATCTCATATCACTATATCTCAAATCTACTTTAATCGACAGATAAATAGAAATTTGAGATTCTATAGTAAATGTTATTAACTTTGATGCGGTTATATATTAAGAATCAGATAATATAATTATTATAATACTTGTCAAAAATAGTACACCAAATATTTAAAAAAATTCAAGCATAGAGGATATATGATATACTCTCCCAAATATTGAAAATTTTACATATATAAGCAGTTTAATAAAAATCCATAATATATTTTTATAATTTATCCTACTAATTATTGAATGTGAAATATGCTTACAGATCAATCGATAATAGGATAATTTTATTTTTTGCTTCATTTGCTTAGTATTATATTTAATAATTTTGACATTATGATGCATTATAACTGTACTAATAATATCTTATTTAAATTATATCGAAAATGAATTTTATTATTCAAGTACAAAATCCTTCATTAAAATAAAAAACTAATTAACAAAAATTATCTATTAACTACATTCGAATAAAGGTAACTGAAAATATATCTTCTCTCGAGTGAATCATCGTGTTAAAAGAATTTATTTGATGATTTAAATTAATTATGTTTACTTTTAAGAATATTATAATTATTTGTTTGAAATTTTAACGAGGTTATTTCAATTGAGAAATTTTGAGTGATCATGATAAGAAAAAAGTTCCACTAATTGGTAGAAATATTTATAGCTTTACATTTCACAAGAGGGTGAATCGTTATATTAGTTTCAACAACAATCTCTATTTCCAAGATACAATGTCATACTTACATTGAATTTCTTATACCTCCTTAGATATATTTTGGTGATTATGATGAGTACTATTTGATAATATTACTAAATCTAGAAATTCAAAATTGAAATTCGATCTGATTGAACTTAGTAAATTATAATTATTCATAATTGCATGATTTTTATCTGTAAAAAATTCCCATTAATTCAAGTATATATACTATTGATTAAGGACTCATCCAATTAAACTAACCCATTAATACAATTTTATTTACATTCATATTCACTTAACATCATTGCTCAAGTCCGCCCTATCGCCCCAACTGGGTTTCTTTACTAATTATTTTTAAATGAAAATATCAAATATGAAGTTTGATAGTAATGACCTTAATTGTTATCTATATCGATATTTATTAGAATCAGGTATACTCCATCGCTTTAAATCTATAATCGATCTAAACAATTTTCAATTCAGGATTTCAACATAGTGCTTTTGCTTTTCATCATGAATGCAGGTTAAATGATTTTGAAGAAAAGAAACAATCTGTACCCCCTGGAGCTTTAGTGTCCTTAATTCAACAAGGACTGTTATATCAAAAATTACAAGAGCAGATGGAAAAAGTAAAAATTCAATCCATTCAATTTTCAATTAGTTGATAATTAAATTGAATTTAGGATGATTTACCTGAAATTAGCATTAGTACCAATAATAACAGTAACTATGAAGAGAAATTCGATAAAGGGCCAGCTAACAAAAAACCCAAATTAAAACCCATTCCCAAGTCGCCTCAGTCTAACTTACTCACAAATATGAGTAAAAAAGAAAAGAAATTAAGCTCTGAAATGAAAGAGAAAAAAATTCGTAAAGAGAATAGTGATTCTAATATTAAAAGTAGTAAATCTGAAAATAATAACCAAGGTAATTTAGAAATTTCTTACAATTTTTCTTATTAAGTATTATAGATTTAGAACCTAAAAAATCGAAACAAAATTCTTCAAGTACCTCTCTTAATTCACTTATACTTACGGGTCACCAAGCTGAGGTAACCTAACATATAGATCTGGTTTGTATCAAAATTAATATATTTATAGGTGTTTGTCTGTGCTTGGAACCCTTCTAATCCTTATTGTGTTGCTTCTGGGTACTTTTTAACATTTTTAATTTTATTAATCTTAATCTTATATTTTATTTTAGATCTGGAGATTCTACAGTTCGCATATGGAATTTGTCTTCTTCATCCCTTCAATCAGAAAACTATATCATTCTTAATCATCAACCAACATCTAATGAAAACAAAGATGTTACTACCCTTGATTGGAATGTAATTATACTATATATTATTATTTCTTCTTATTCACTAAATCATTTTATTAGTCTAGCGGCACTTGCTTAGCTACTGGATCTTATGATGGACAAGCGCGTATTTGGACATCTTCAGGTGATTTAAAATTTGTGTTAGATAAGCATACTGGCCCTATTTTCTCATTAAAATGGAATAAGAAGGAATCCCTTCTAATAACGGCAAGTGCTGATAATACGATTATAGTTTGGGATACAACCAATGGTGAGATGAAACAACAACTCAAAAATCACACTGGTATGTGAAAAAATATGCTATTATTGTTTATTCAATTAATATATTTTAATTAGCTGCCGCTATGGACCTTGATTGGCTTGACAATTCTACATTTGCCTCCTGTTCATCAGATAAATCTATATATGTATATAAAGTGGGATCTTCTAAACCAATCAAAACTTTCTTAGGTCATAAAGTAATGTTTAGAATATATATTAGCATAATTTCATTTCACAATAACATTAATATAGAGTGAAGTCAACACCATTAAATGGGATCCAACGAAAAAATATTTAGCTTCGTGCTCTGATGATTTCACTGCAAAAGTATTATTTTTCTATTTCATTATATTTTAATTATCTAATTTTACCATAGATCTGGGATTTGGAATCTGATACTCCTATAGTTAATTTAGTTGGTCATGAAAAAGAAATCTACACTATTGCATGGAGTCCTATCAACAGCGATAATCCTAATTCAAAATCTATTTTAGCAACGTAAATTTTCTTTGTTAATGATTTTTTTTTGAATTTATACCAATTTATGTTTAGAGCATCATTTGACTGTACTTCACGATTATGGGATCCAACTACAGGTGAATGTCTTCATAAACTGCAGGGCCACACTGAGCCTGTATACTCTATTGCATTTAGCCCTGATGCCAAGTATATTGCAAGCGCTTCATGGGATCATACACTTCATATTTGGTCAGTTGAGGTAATAGTTTTAATACTCTTATAAATCAAACAACCGTTGATGTATTTTGATATTAGGATGGATCCATTGTAAAAACTTATAAAGGAAATAGTGGGATATTCGAAGTAGACTGGAGTCCTACAGGAGATCTGATCGCTGCTTGTCTATCTGATTATACGGTTTGTTTTTTCATCTTTTTTTAACATAATATTAATTCAATCATTTAGGTGGTGATACTGGACTTAAAAAAGTAGATTGCTCATACATAAGTTTTGACTTTTTTCATTTTTTTATTCTAATCATTTTAATATATATTTTCATACTAACAGAAATTTGGGGACTTTTTGGATCCATATATATAACAATAGATACATTTCTACTTTCTACATTCTCATTATTTTGTTTTAATAATTTTTAAAAGTTTATATATATTTGTATTATTTTTCAAATCGTATATTTATTTCAATACATTTAACCGTTCCTGAATTTAAAATGTATACCATATTTTATCAATGTCATACTATTTTACACTACAGATATTCAATGGTTAATAATTAATTTTAATTTTACAATTAATCAAGATATTATGGTTTTAATATCTTTATACTTTTAATAGTGGATATCTTTAAGTTTATATAATTTTGATTATTATTTTACATTTAATTATTAACATATCTGACAAATTAGTTCATTTAATATATAGTATAAGTGAATTCATGGAAATATATTAAAAAAGTTATAATATTTATCTATCTTGAATGCTATGCTAAAATTTTTCACTCTAATATTTATTAAATTTATTCTATTATTATTATTGTTATTTATATGCATTAATTTGACTAGATCCGGGTCGCGCACACCCTTTATAAAATGATATTATTCTTGCGTTGTATTTAATATAAATAATCTGGATAATATATATCTAGTATTATGTGTTAATTTTATTTGAAGTTATTCATATTCAAATTAATGGGAAATTGATTTTTATATGGCTGTATCATTGCTATTTATTTTTTTTGATATACATCATTATCATCATTCTGATTTTATTTATATATTAAGATCACTGATTTTATAAATTAATAATTTTTGTTAATACAATAAATTCACTTATTACCAATTAAAATTTATTTGAAACTTGATACAAAATTCTCCTGTCCCTCAATATTAATACTTTTTCACCTCTAAAAGGATGAAATTACTAAAAGAAGTTCAAGCAAACCTATATATATATATATGGATATTACTGGTTGACTCAATTAAATTAACATATATTGTTCATACTTTAATATTAGCTTAGTACTGCATTTTGAATTAATATTTTAACTAATTTCATCAGAATAGTATTTATATTTTACAAATATTTAGAATAAATTTTAATTAATCAACAATAGTCATCATTTCAATATGTGAATTTCAACAACTGAACTTGATACTTTAATATGAAAGAAGAACTGTAGTATTATGGAATTTTTAGTACTTACATGGAAATAACAATTATTTTTGATATTCTAAATTTCTTAATCATCATAACTTAATTACAGATGAACCTGCTGAAATTAGCTGGTATTTAACCAATCAATTAAATATAAAAATCAATGAGAAATCATATAACAATACTAAATAATCTTTACAACTTAAAAACATAATTTTAAAAATTAATTTTTGATTATTTTAAGATTAAAGTAACTAATTATTTTCTTCAAAATAGCATCATGAATTATAGTATGATAATCATTCCTTGTATGATATACTTATGATAATTTGAACAATTGAGTGATATAAAACAATTGACTAATTTCCACTATTCATTTCAAGTGTGCCATCTGTATTACAAAATTGATTCTGTTTAATTTTAATTAATTTAATAATTATGGTATATCGTTTATTGTTATATAATATATAGAATGGAATTGTATATCTAATTTATTTATTTTGAAAAATCATGTTTCATTTTGTATTTAGAATAAAAAATTGATTCTAATGAGTTAAATTGATGAATTTAGTTTATTATTGTAATTGTTGGCAGTTGAAATAAATACCTCACCAATAATAATTCAACTTGTCAGAATTTTTTAAATCCAAAAAGCCGTCCCACAAATATTCCTGAATATAAAGTCAATTGCATCACCATCTCTGTATGAAATTGAATAATATTTTTTCATTCTGTTAAAGAATTAATTATTTTAATGTCAGACTTATTTCAAAATCAACACAGTACTTTAAACGATTCCAAGTATCAGAATTTGAGACAAATGCTACCGAATCAAGGTTTAAATGGTTTACATATTAAACTTAAATTCAAAAACCAAGTTAAAAGAATTATAGTTCCTAATCAACCTACTTATGATGAGTGAGTATTATGTCCACTATTTGTACTACATATATTCAAAGGTTTTTTAGATTATGCTTCCTAATTCAGCGTCATCTCAAAAACTCACTATCAAATAATGTGAATAATTTGAAATTATTTTATTTAGATGAAGGTAATAATACATTATTTATATTATTTTTACCTATATGATATTCATTAACATATTTTCAGACCAGGATTTAGTTAATTTAAACGATGATAATGACCTTTCTATTGCTTTAAGCTTTGGCTCTACTTTGAAGGTTCATGTATTTGGTAATTTTAATATTTTTCAGTTATATTTCTTATTGCTAAAATTTATTGTAAAGATTCTCAAACTGCACCCTATCCTGATGACGCCTTTTCACTTAAATCTCCTTTCAACCCCTCTGGTTTACAAGTTCTTGAACTTAAGCACATGCTACTTGATTTGGACAACAAACTTAATTTATTAATTAAAAAAGATCCTTCTTTGGCTAATCAATTGAATAATTCAAATATTAACTCCAAGCAAGACAATACTTCGGAATCAAGTAAATATAATTAATATATTAATTCACTTCGCATTTGGTAACCTTTACCTTAGCCAAAATCTTTGATCCATTAACTGAAACTAAGGCTCAACCTCCTCCTGCATCAGCTGCTCCATCGGCACCCTCAGCCCCATCCGCTCCTATTGCTTCCAATAATTCTTCTAATCCTGTGCACCCTACTCAAGCACCAAATCAGCCTCATTACCCTCCAACTAATACTCATACCCCTTCTGCGCCATCACAACCCCCTTCTCAATACCCACCTAGCAATACTCAATCCCAACCCCACTATCCTCCAGCATCTTCACAAAGCTATCCTCAATCCCCATATCCAGCCCCTAATTCATCTGCTCAGTCCACCTACTACCAGCCTCACCCTCCAACTGGCGGTTCATTCTATCCACCTCCTTCTTATCCTCCAGCTCGCCCTGGATTTTATCCTCCATCTAGCAATCCTCCCCCTCCCCCTCCTCCTTCAAACTATCACCATTAATTACTTGAGTATCGACAGTGATGCTCAGGTTTATTTTTAATTGCAATATGTTTATTTAAATATAAATATATTTTAATATTATTTCTTTTTTTATTATATTATAAAATACTGCATCTAATTAAAATTTTTTATATAAATTTTTGGCTATTGTAATAAATTCACTTAAATATATAGAGCACATTACAAAGTAATTAAAATATGTTGATTTACTGTAATAATATAGCACTGACATTAATTTAACAATTTCTGCCATTTGTTTCAAGATTAAAATCGAAATTCATTCTCAATTTGATATCTTTCTAATTTATTTCATAGCAATATCCGAATTCATTAATATTGATAATACTATATATAGTTCATATTCTTTTAATGAAATCCAATTTATGAATTATTCAACTGTTAATGATCATTATGATTGTAAGTGCAAAGATTATCCATTGGCTGAAATTTTACAGTTGAAGGATAAACCTATTTACTCCAGTCTATGTAGAGATGTATATTATCTCTATTAAGCAGTATTATGATTTAATAATTAATTCCTAAACAAATATTCAATATAGTATAAAAGATTAAATCGTCGAATATCCCCATGATTTTCAAATTTTTAATTGATTTGTAAATAATCGAATTATTTTATCTATTGCTATTTCAAGTTTAACTATGTGATGAAAATCTAATATGTTTAACTAACTGTTTGAAGTGTATACTATATATTTAAGTTTTAACGTCCATTATATATATTCATATATTGATCAATAGATTCTATATTTAATCCACCCCTAATAATCAATATCATTATCAATAATGGATCCTTGGATCAGCATGTCATAGTAGTGGATTAAATAAACTTTCATATTTCATATGACTATTCTTAAATCATCTATACTCAATAGAATATTTGACATTGATTATTAATTATTCAAATTTGTATATTTTCAAATTATTTTAAATAGAAAAAGTATAGTTATAATTGACATTATGGAATTTAATGATAAATATTTATATATTTTATACTAATTATTAAAAGATTATTTAAAATTTTTAATAAAAATTTCTATTTCAAGTAACTTTATAATAATTTTTTCAAGTTTTCAATCAATTTTTCATTATATATAAACTGAGAAAATGTTATCAATATTACCATATAAAGAAGATATATGATATATATATATATAAGGAAAAGTGGAGCAAATTTACTTTATTTAGTCTATATCCCATAATTATAAAAACGCCAAATGACTTGAAGGTTTATTAAAAAATTTCAGAATAGTGGTGATTGTATCATTTGTTACATCAATTATAACGTAGGTTGATCCATTCATTATATAATATATTATATTCAATTTAAACATAATATATATATATCAATATAAATTGAAAAGCAGCAAACTAACTAATCATTTATATTGAATTTAGAAATATGGCCACTCCTGATCAAATTGCCAAAGAAATCAGCGATATCCAATTAACTGAAAGTAAATAAAAATTAAACTTAAATATTTTCAAATATATTGATCTTATTATATAGTCTTCGTCCACGAAGTCTCTGGTTCAGACGAAACCGGAAACGGAACTGTTGACGCCCCTTACCAAACTCCCCTTAAGGCTCTTCAAGCCCATGGTGAAAACATTAAAATTTCCGTCCATAAGGGTACTGAAGAAGGTTACCAACCCATTTCCGGTGCCGCCTTAAAGAAAGCTAAGAAGAACCTTGATGTCTTGTTAAAGAAGGAAAAGAAACAACAAGAACAAGCTAAATTGAACGCTGAAGCCGCTGCTGCTAAGGCTAAAGAAGAAGAACAAAAGCTCGAAGAATCCAAGAGCATTGTTCTTGAACAAGATCCTTCCTTACCTCAAGCTAAGAAAGTAACTATATTTTTATTTTTAATTGGGCTGTTCTGATTCCATTTTTCTAGATCGAAATCGTTCAAAGCACTGCTAGCCGTGGTCAACGTGTCGCTGTCTCCGGTTGGGTTCACCGTTTAAGAGTTCAGGGTAAAGACATGATGTTCATCGTCTTAAGAGATGGTACTGGTTATCTCCAATGTGTCTTGAACAACCGCTTGGTAAGCTAATTTCCAAAATCTTTTTATTCGCTATCTGATCAATATATCTAGTGTCACACCTATGATGCCTTGACTTTGACTTTAGAATCCACCATCACTGTCTATGGTGTTATTACTGAACTCCCTGAAGGAAAGACTGTAAGCAGTATTAATTTTGCCATTTATATAATTTTTCTAATTTGACTTTAGGCTCCTGGCAACCACGAATTAGTTGCCGACTACTGGGAAGTCATCTCCAAGGCTCCTGGTGGTGATGAAGCTTTCAGCAACAAATTGAACGAAGTAATTATACTATTACCATTATACAACAATGGCCAAAATTAACACATATTCTATAGGAATCTGATAAGGACGTCTTATTGAACCAACGTCATTTAGTCATCCGTGGTGAAACTGCTTCCGCCGTCCTCAAGGTCCGCGCTAAGTTGTTGAGATCTTTCCGCAACTACTTTGATGATCACGGTTTCATTGAAGTCAACCCTCCTTGTCTCGTCCAAACTCAAGTCGAAGGTGGTTCCACTTTATTCGGCTTGGACTACTATGGTGAAATGGCCTACCTTACCCAATCATCCCAACTTTACCTTGAAACTTGTCTCCCTGCTCTTGGTAAAGTTTACTGTATTGCTGAATCTTATCGTGCCGAAAAGTCTAGAACTCGTCGTCATTTATCTCAGTAAGTTATCTATTTTGCATTTAATATACGCATTATTAATATGGCCATTTCTAGATTCTCTCACTTAGAAGGTGAACTGCCTTTCATTAGCTTCGAGGAATTCTTGAACCACATTGAAGATCTCATTTGCGAGACCATTGAAGATCTCCTCAAGGACCCTGAAATCAAGGCTTTGGTCGAACAATTGAACCCCGGCTTCCAACCTCCCTCTCGTCCTTTCATGCGTATGGACTACGGTGATGCCATTAAATACCTCAAAGACAACGGTATCAGAAAGGAAGATGGCAGTGAATACCAATGGGGTGAAGATATTCCCGAAGCTCCTGAACGTGCTATGACTGACAAGATCAACCGTCCTATTATGTTGATTCACTTCCCTGCTGAAATCAAGTCCTTCTACATGCGTCGTGCTCCTCATGACAACCGTGTTACTGAATCCGTCGATGTCCTCATGCCCGGTGTTGGTGAAATCGTTGGTGGTAGTATGAGAATTGACACTGTTGATGAATTGATGAAAGGCTTCGAAAGAGAAGGAATTGATCCTAAGCCTTACTACTGGTAAGCCGTCTTATATATTCCTATTCATGCATATACTGATTGTTTTTTTAGGTACATTGATCAACGCAAATATGGTTCTTCTCCACACGGTGGTTACGGTCTCGGTATTGAACGTATTTTGGCCTGGTTATGTAACCGTTACTCTGTCCGTGAAACTTGTCTATATCCTCGTTTCACTGGCCGCTGTGCTCCTTAATTTCTAAATAAACTAGTAATTAAATATTCAATTTTAATCATTTTATTATTAATATTTATTATTATTTTAATATTTTATTTAAGCTAAGCTACTTGATCAATTTTGAATATTTTTTAAAACTATTTTATAAGAATAACAACTAGTTAGTATATATATATATATATATATATATATATATCAATATTATATTATAATATAATTCAAATTAACTTGACAGTTATTGATTTATTATTTTTTTTATTTAATGGAGGCTAAAACAGTTATTAATTAATTAGTAATTCAAATAGGATATATAATATTTAACTTTAATGGTTACTTATTTTTTTTATATATTCAAAATATTTTTGATTGAAATCAATTTTTAATGCTATTAGAATTTTTCAGCTTAAATGATTTATTAATAAATATTATATATTTATTTAACAATGTCACTAATTAAAAAATTTTAAATTTAAAATATTTTTATAATTTTTTTAATTGTGTTACAAATATATTCTATACTTCAATTTGATAAAACTAAATGTTTTATAACGAATTATTCATTAATTTTTTTAAACTTATTCGATATTGAAATATATATAATCAGTGAGTGGAGGAATGATGTACATTTTAAAATCTTAACAAATTATATATGTTTATGATTTATTAATGACCAATCAAATTTATCAAAGTCAGTGAGTGAAATAATCATTATTTTAATATTATCAATAAAATTATTGACTAGAATTGAATCCATATATTATGAATGGTATCGGTTATATATTTTCAATTTTTAAATTGATTTTGAAAAATTTGAATTAATTTTAATATAAATGATAATTATTTTATTTATATTAACTATTTAATTCTCTAACACTGATAATTAAATATAATTTTTAATTCAACCATTAATAGAATGTAAACGCAAATTCACAAAAATAATATAATTATTTTTATTTTATATATCAAGTCTAATCAAGTTAATAAAATATAAACAATGACAGTTTTAGTGCATAGACATTGGTATATTTCAAAAAAAAATTATATGAATTTGACAAATTTTAATATATATATATATATATATATATATATATCAATTATCAATTAGGGTCCAATTTTCACAATATAAAATATTAGAATTTAATGAATGATATTAATGATTAAAAAATTAAACTCAATTATTTGATTTAATACTATATATTTCATTTATGGTTAATAAACTTTAATGAATAATCCCTTAATAATTTCTTATTATTGTTAACATAATAAATTCACAAAATTATATAATCAAAATTTTTGATTTAATGCTCTTATCAAGATAATATGAAGAATGAAATTCTTTAGTCATTTAGAGCTTAATGGATCCTATTATAATCTTAATAACATTTCATTAATTCTATTATATTCAATACTTTAACAATATTAATAGTTTTTCATTTGGATTAAATTAGTGATGATAAACTGATATATTGAATCAGTTATTATATATTTAACAATCTTCAATTTTTATTAAGATTATATATTTTATTTATAGATTTTAGATGAGATATGATTAGATTTAAATATATATATATATATATGTGTGTGTGTGTGTGTAATATGTTATTAGTTAATAGCTATCAACAATGTTCAGTAATACTTAGATTTCATTTGACTGTTATTTCTCATATTTATTTTTTTTAAAAATGATATTGAATCTAAATATATTTTATATTTGATCCAATGTTAACTTTTATATATTTTTTCATATATTCTAAGGCAATAAATAAAATTGAACATAGATTCAAAAATTATCAATAATATTAATTAGAAAAATTGAAATCATGCAAGCATATAGCGATGGGTAAATGTTAATATTTTACATAATTATTCTTTTCAATGCATGTCAACAATATATAACCAGCTATTAAACAATACATAAAATACAATTTCTTAATCTATATCCATTTACAAGGAATGACATGTATTTTAAATAATACTGTTCAATCAATTACTCACCATATTCTAAATTTTAATAATGATTTAATCATAAAAATTTAATCTTTTATCAAAAAACTAAGGTATCTAATTTAGAACAATGTTTAAGTATCCTTCATCAATTAGAACTTGGTCCTATAGTAGATTTATCCATCAAAATCTATCCTCTTTGATATAATAATAAATAGTATTAATAGTCCATATTTAATTATTATTATATTTAAAATCTATTTGCTAATACTAGGATCATATAGTATATTTTAAAATCGAATTTTTGATCAATCACATTAAAATACGATTCAGATTCAATATTCAAGGATAAATTCTATATTTAACACTATCCTTGAATACTTAGCACCAATATTTTACAGATAATAAAATACTTTTTTACAATCTTTTCATTATAAATATTTAGTTTGATTAAAAATTGAATTTAATATACAGTTATTAATATAATCATAGTAAAACTTTTATAAATAAGATTGAATAATTTTGTAATGAACAGAAAATTTGAGATCCCATGTGTAAATTGAATTCAATACAAATGCAAAAACTATATGATCAATGGTACTATATTATAGATAATGTTACCAATAAAAATTTCCTAATATAACATTATAAATTGATTGATATCGCTAATATTCTCTAAAAGATGGTGTAATAATATCATATATTTTAATATAATGGTTTATCAACAATTGAATAAATTAAGCATACTCAATTAATCGGAAAAATCCAGTTTAAAAACATATTAATGTAACCAAATCTAGATTTATCCTTTTAGTTATTTATATCAAATATGAAGTTTTAATGTTATATAATTTTGAAATTAATCCAATAAATTTAGTCTATTTTTGATATAAATTATTATTAATTAACTTCATTATGTAATATTATATAAATGTGATATTTATTGCAAGGTTAATTGGATATAAAATAATTTGCGATTAATATATTTCAATATCTTAATGATTTGATATTAATGGACGAATCAATTGAATAGATTGATAAATAGTTTATGATATATAGATAAATCAATATATCTTAGAGATCTTTACTAAAAATGCTTATACTAAATGGGTTAATGAAAAAATTAATTTTCTTGAATATCTAAAATGAGATCATCCCGGAGCATTAGTCTTTAATGATTGTATTAAAGATATATTATCAATTTGATAATATTATTTGAAATTGTTAAGCATCAAGATCGATGTGGGTAGTATTATTTACGAGTATTGATATTCATATTCAAAAAAGCTAATTGTCTTTTTTTGAAATCATATTAGTAGCGATATATTTTGAATAATGATATTATTAGATTTTTCAATTGATGTATCTGAAATATTTTGAAACAGTGAAATTGAAAATTAGTTCGGTGCCAAAAATAGGTAAGCTTTACATATTTCATTCATTTTCGGTCTCATAATTAACTTCTACAATTATTACAATATAAATGGATCAAATATATTGATATAGCTTTTTTCACTTAGGAAATATACTTTGATCGGTATTTCTCAAAACATGTTTTATCAACTATATTTCTGAATTATTAAATAAGGACATATATCTAACCGAATAATCAGAATTTATATTCATAAATTTTGATTCAAAGATAATATGTTTTTCAAATAATATTGTAATAAATTGGTTTTTTATTCTATAATGAATTTTATAATGCAGTATGTGTAATTACTATAATTATTAATCAAATTTTTTATAATATTTGAAATTAAAATAATAACGTGAAAATTAGATGCTTACAATTGATTAATAAACTCAAAATTCAAATTATAGGCCGATATTCATAATTGAACACAGTGAAAATTAAACCAACTTAGATGATTCTATTTACTAAATAATTGATTTGGTTTATGGTTTATTTTTATAATTAAATTTAAATCTTGTGCAAATTAAAGATTTATATATCCGAATTCCTTTTTTTGGTAAATTTAACTAAATTTCAAAATTAAATTTGAAATATGACTTAATAAATAGTTGGATTTTTCCTTTAATTCAAATCTAAATTTGAACAATAACTTGATACTTATTATCATACAAATTTAATTATTCTTAGCTGATTCGTATTTAAACAGCTGAAAGAGCTAACTGATAACAATTAAAACCTCTGATTCATCAGAAAGCAAGTTTACTGTTATATACTTTAAATCACTTTTTACAATGGGTAAGAGTGGTTCGAATTCAAAAAATAATAAAGAAAAAATACCTGATGTAGGAGTATTTGATCTATTCCGCTTTACTACCAGCTATGATCATCTTCTATTATTCGTGGGCACCATATCTGCTGCAGCTGCTGGTGCTGCATTGCCTTCCATGTCCTTACTATTTGCGGGTCTTACAAAATTATTCCAGGATTTCCAATCGGGAGCGATTTCTACAGACGAATTTCAAGGTGAAGTTAATGCATACACTCTTTACTTTGTTTATCTTGCTATTGGGGTTTTTGTTACAAATTATATGTTTTTGTCTAGTTTTAACTGGGTTGGATCTCGTGTAACTCATAAAATCCGTAATAAATACCTCCAGGGACTCTTAAGGCAGGAAATTGCTTTCTTTGACTATTTAGGTGCTGGTGAAGTGACAACTCGTATTATTAGTGATGTAAATCGTGTGCAAGAGGGTATTTCGGAAAAATTCGTTTTGATTATTCATGACTTTGCTACCTTCGCTTGTGGTTTTATTATTGCTTTTTGTACTGACTGGAGATTAAGTTTAATGTTAATGTGTCTAGTCCCATTCGTGGTCATTGTAGTCACTGGTATGATGATTATTGGTCTCAAATATAGTACCAAGTCTCTTGATAAGTATTCATCTGCTGGAACCATTGCCGAGGAGTGTATTTCTACTATTCGAACTATCACTTCATTTAATTTGCAAAAACGCATGTCTCAAAGATATCAAAAGGGATTGATTGAAGGTGAAAAATTGAGTATTAAGTCTAGCACTATTTTTGCTCTAGGAATTGGTGCAATCTTTTTTATTTTGTATTGTGGATATGCTCTTGCCTTTTTCTATGGCTCTAGATTGGTTGCCTGGGAACTCTCTACTCCTTCCAATATTGTTCAAGTGTTCTTTGCTATCATGATGGGTTCCTACGCTTTAAGTAGCATTGGACCTTATGTTCAATCTGTTATGAAAGCTCAAGGAGCAGCTGCCAAACTCTATCAATGCATTGACAGAAAGAGTAAGATTGATCCCATATCTAATGAAGGATTAACTCCCCCCAAAGTCTATGGCAACATTGAATTCAGAAATATCAAATTTACCTATCCTTCTCGTCCCGAGGTTCAAATCTACTCTGATCTTAGTTTAACCGCTAAGCATGGTGAAACTGTCGCACTCGTAGGAGCCAGTGGTTCTGGTAAATCAACTGTAGTACAATTATTGGAAAGATACTACGACCCTGATGGTGGTGAAATTTTATTGGACGGTATTCCTATCAAAGATCTTAACCTTCGTTGGTTCCGTCGTCAGATCGGTCTCGTTGCTCAAGAGCCTATTCTTTTTAATGGTACAATTGGAGAAAATATTAAGCGTGGTCTTGTTGGCACCCCATTGGAGCATGAATCTGAAGAAAAGCAACAAGAAGCTA
This sequence comes from Conidiobolus incongruus B7586, assembly GCA_000697335.1. Lineage (NCBI taxonomy): Eukaryota > Fungi > Entomophthoromycota > Entomophthoromycetes > Entomophthorales > Conidiobolaceae > Conidiobolus > Conidiobolus incongruus. Next base: position 32,780 of record JNEM01011972.1, on the reverse strand, counting down.
TTGTTGAAGCCTGTAAAATGGCTAATGCCCATGATTTTATTTCTAATCTTCCCGCTAAGTATGATACTCAAGTCGGTGAACGTGGTTTCTTATTGAGTGGTGGTCAAAAACAGAGAATCGCAATTGCAAGAGCTATTGTTAGAAATCCACCAATCTTGTTACTTGATGAAGCCACATCAGCTTTAGACACCCAATCTGAAGTCTTGGTACAGGAAGCCTTAGATCGTGCTAGTGAAGGAAGAACTACCATTGTCATCGCCCATCGTTTATCTACCATTCGAAATGCCGATAAGATCATTGTTATGGAAAGAGGTAGAATCTTGGAACAAGGCTCTCATGATGAGCTCATAGCAAACCCTGAAGGACCTTATAGCAAATTGGTAAGCTTACAAGAACTCAAGAAAGGAAAGGACGCTGATTATGATTCTGAGAGTGAGGAAGATTATGACATGCATATTGATAAAGGTGCCGTAGGTTTCCAAATTACACGTAGCCCTAGCACTCGGAATGGTGAAGATCCGGCACTTCCATTCGCTACCAGAGAATCCCAGAAAAGTGTTCATCCTTCTGTCGAGGAAGATGTATATCCACAGTATACTCTTCGCATGTTCTTCTCAAAAATTTTCAGAGCCTACAAACCTCATGCATTACATTTCGTATTCGGAGTACTTGGTGCCATTATCCTTGGTTTATCGTACCCTGCTTATGCTGTTATCTTTGCTAAGATGTTGAAAGTTTTTGAAACCAAAGACATTGAAGTGATGAAAAATGATGCAGAATTCTGGGCTCTAATGTTTATTGTTCTTGCTGTCATCATCTGGATAACAAACTTCATGCAATTAAATTTCTTGGACTATGTTGATACCAAACTAACTACCAAATTGAGAACTAGTGCTTTCGAATCTGTGTTGAAGCAAGAAACTGGATGGTTTGATAGATCGTCCAACTCCACAGGAAATATCACTTCTAAGTTGTCCACTGATCCTCAGGATATTTCTGGTTTAGGAGGAGCAGTCCTTGGATCCATCATCCAGTCATCTTGTAATTTGATTGGAAGTATTGTCGTTAGTTTTATTTTTGGATGGAAATTAGCTTTAGTTGCAACTGTATGTGTACCAATCCTCCTCTTTTCTGGATATTTTGAAGATAAGTCACTTGAAGGATTCCAAAAACATAATGCCAAGGCCTATTCTAAATCATCCGAGATCGCATGTGAGGCTACAAGTGCTGTTAGAACTGTTGCTGCTTTGACTCAAGAGGAAGCAATCTGCACTTATTATGATGATATCATGAAAGGTCCTTTAAAATATGGATTTAAAAAAGCTTACTACAGTACGCTTTATTTTGCCTTATCAAGAGGTATTGAGTATTTGATTTTTGGTCTTGTATTTTGGTATGGTGGTAAATTAGTCATAAGTGGAGAATACACTTACGAAGGAGTTGTCACTATCTTTACAGCTCTTGCTTATGGAGCTAGTTCTGCAAGTGGTCTTTTGGCTTTTATCCCTAACGTTGTTAAAGCTAGGAAAGGTGCTACATCAATGTTCGGCTTAATTGAAAGGGTGCCTTTAATTGATTCCACTCCTTCATGTCCTGGTAAACAACTTCCCACAGGTGGTAATGACAAACCATTATTAGGAAAAATCGAAGTAGAACGTGTTCAGTTCTATTATCCTACTAGACCAGGCATTAAGGTTTTGAGAGGTGTCAATTTTACGGCACAACCCGGTCAATTTATTGCTCTTGTAGGACCCAGTGGTTGTGGTAAGAGTACCATCATTTCGTTGGTTGAAAGATTCTATGATGTTACCAAAGGGTGCATCAAGATCGATGGTGTAGATCTTAGAGATTACCATTTGCCTTCATTGAGATCTCATATTGCGTTAGTTGGCCAAGAACCTTCTCTCTATGACATGACTATTGGAGAAAACATTGCTTCAGGAGCTCGTTCCGACCAAGCCAAGCCCACTCAAGGACAAATCGAACAAGCTGCCAAACAAGCTAATCTTCACAATTTTGTTATGACTCTTCCCAATGGTTATAATACAAATGTTGGTAGTAAAGGAACACAGCTTTCTGGAGGTCAGAAGCAACGTGTTGCAATTGCTCGTGCTTTGATTCGTAACCCAAGCATCTTATTACTTGACGAAGCCACTTCCGCCTTAGACGCGGAAAGTGAAAAGGTCGTTCAAGAAGCTCTTGATAATGCTAGTCAAGGAAGAACCACGTTGGCTATTGCTCACAGACTCTCCACTATTCAAAAGGCTGATGTAATTCTTGTATTTGACAAGGGCTATATAGTCGAAAGAGGAACTCATAAAGAACTATTGGAAAAGAAAGGCGTTTACTATAATATGGTTAATCAACAAAACCTCAATCAAAATCACTAATTATCAAATATTCAATGTATTTAGCACAATTAACTTAATAAAAATAAATAATATATAAGTAAAATAATTGAATAACAATAATATTTTGAGTTTATTCCTCTCTGTTTTTAAAAATTATTGAAATAGCTTAGCATTAGTTAATACAATTATTATATAAATAGCATTTTTGTTTTATATTATCGGCTAGTTTGATTTATCTAATATCAATTCATATGTAATATTTTGAGAATAAAAATATGATAATACAATATATATTAAAATTGCAAGTAAAGACATGAAATTTTGTGTTCAATTATCGCATTATTTGGAGCTTTAAAAAAATATTTTTTGAAAATATGAAATCCAAAACATTTTATATGGATATAAATAATTTGAATGAATATATTTTATAATATGTTGATTCTAATATGGAATTTATATTTTAAGAGCTTTGAACATAATCACATTGTAAGAATTGGTTGATCTATATAATCTTGATGAAGATTCAAAACATATCAAATTGATTTGAGAGCATATTTATTAAGCTATGTTATTTAATAAATGTATATAATTTACAATTATATTAATGTTTTGTCATTAAATATAAAGTCAAATATATTAATACCCACAAGTTTTAAAATTTTTGCTTATTAATTGATTGTATTTTTTTGAATATATACTATCAGAGAAATTTCTTAATTCTTGTACAATATACTCAAATTATTGTCAATTTGTTTACAATAAAATCTAGATGCTGTAATTAATTATCTTTTGTTTATTTTCTAGCAATTTGAAAAAAAATTCAACCAATGATTTCAGGGCAAATTCTAAGTGATATATTCAGGGCTTTGGAAAATACTTATGATGCTGAGTTATATTGAAGATCAGCATTGATGATGATCTTATGTAGCTCAATGCTATAAGTAATAAGTTATATATCAATATTCGCTCAATTGCAAGATATAATAAGCGATTAAATCAAAATAATAGTTGTCCAACAAAGGTGTGAATTTTTTTCCCACTCCGGGTATTCTGGATATTTCGATATTTTAAAGTATCATATTATTAAATAATATATCATCGCTTTAAGTTTGATTGTTGGTATTATTCAATATGCTTATAATAATATTACAGATATTCAACCAAACATCAATTTTATTATAATTCCATAATTTTATAATTTAATTCTTTAGGAGTTGTATATAAAGTTTGATTTCTCAGTATTTATTTAATATAATATGGTTAAAAACAAATACCTGTTATTAACTATAAATACTAATATGTCGAATAAAAGAACATTGAGGTTCTATTAATGCTCAATTGCAATAACTTGAGAACTAATTCAGTTCTATGAAGGATGATATCATAAATAATTTATTATTTTCAAACTTGATTGCTATAATTTCAAATTAAGGGCTAAGCTAATTAATTTAAAATAAAATTTATAAAAGCATATGATTATAATACCAACTTTAATATTAAATATAGCTAATAAAGATATCTCAGGTACATTTATTTTATATCCTTACCAAAATATCAAATTCCAGATGTTAAATTATGAAATGATTTGATTTGAAATTATCCAAAATTTATTTGGTGAATGGATTAAAAAAGTGATGATGTCAGATTTATATCATTTGCTAATTTAATTACCATTTAATGAAAGATATAAATTTGCTAAAACCAATATTAGCACGAGTTGGGAAAGCCGTGTTCGGATTAATTTAAATACAAGAGAGAGATCTGGGAAATTCCGGGTAACTGTTAGGGAGGGAGGGAGTTTATTGGCTTAATGTAGATAGCTGGGAGGACCCAGATCGAGCTTGTCTTGTTGAGGATAGCTCTAATTCCTAGTTTTATATAGAGTGAATAGGGTAAGGCGATTTATTAAGTTTTCCGGTGGAGTTTATAATCAGCCAATCAAATGATAGAACTGGAGTGGGCGATCATGTGAAGGGGAATGACCCTTATATTAAGTTGATGTAAGCAAATTTAGTAGGAGAGGAGTCTCCTGATTCGTGACAATATATTAACTTAATTATATTTATTTCTTTTAAATAATATATTATTACTTTTAATAAAAAATGAAAGATTTGAAAAATCGTAAAAGTAAAAAAATCAAAATAAGAGATGATGAAGATGATAAGGTGTTGAATAGAGCAATAGAAGAGAATCAAACTAATAAAAGACCTTCTTTGAAAAAGAATAAAAGTTTTTCAGATATGATTTCGGATTCCGTATTTCAAAGCTCAGTTAACAAAGATGGTCGAATTCAAAAGACTACGAGACGTCGTGTTTTCTTCTTACTCGGTGGCTTTGTAGGATTCCTTATCGCTTTCTTTTTAATTTTACAGCATACACAACCAGATACTTTTCCTGAAATTCCTCTCTGGATTCAGAAATTTCAACTTGAGACGACTACAAATGTGGATTCATTAATGAGACAATACCTTCCCGAAGGTTTCGCTGAACAAAATGATTTTTTTACTGCTATGACTGATCGTTTATTCCCACCTAGTAAGCAAGTTTCGAATGAAGAATTACAACCTGGTTTCAGCCTCAGAGCCAAAAACGTCACAAATAAGCACCCTGTTATTATCATTCCAGGAATAATCAGCTCTGGGCTTGAAAGTTGGGGACTAGGAGAAGAAAGCAAAAAGTACTTCAGAAAACGTATGTGGGGTACAATGAATATGTTTCAAACTATCCTAATGGACAAGCAGTTATGGATGAAGCACATTATGCTAGACCCCGAAACTGGGTTAGATCCTCCTGACTTTAAATTAAGAGCTGCACAAGGTCTAGATGCTGCCGATTATTTTGTTACAGGTTATTGGATCTGGGCAAAGATTATTGAAAATATGGCTGCTGTTGGATATGATAATAACAATTTACATTTAGCAGCATATGATTGGCGTCTGGCATACCCTGATTTAGAGAAGAGAGACAAGTATTTTACCAAATTGAAGGCCACTATCGAAATCACAGTAAAGGCTGAAGGCGAAAAAGCAGTTATTCTGTGCCATTCAATGGGTGGATCAGTACTTTTATACTTTTTACATTGGGTAGAAAGTGATTTAGGTGGTAAAGGTGGTAAAAAGTGGGTTGAAGAGCATATCGACTCAGTAGTCAATATTGCAGGTACAATGCTAGGTGCAGTCAAATCTATTCCAAGTATTTTAAGTGGGGAACAACGCGAAACTGTACAACCTATGGCACAATTTTTGCTTGATCGTTTTTTAACCCAACAAGATCGCATTGATATTTTTAGAAACTGGGGTGGTATGGCAAGTATGATTCCAAAGGGAGGAAATGCAGTTTGGGGAGATAACAAAGGTGCTCCTGATGATTCTGAGGATCATAAATTTGAGGGATCCTATGGAAACTTTATCCAGTTTTTACCAAAAGACGAACTTACTCATTCTACTACTCATTACAAGGGAGATGAGATTCACCATGATATTCCTAAACATAAAAGCTTTAATAACCTTACCCTGGAAGATACAATCGAATTATTATTTAATGAAACTGGTAAGAAATATGCTGAAAGGATGAAAAAGATATACAGTTGGGGGCTAGCCAAATCAGAGTCTGAGATGGAACCTGATAATCCTGCTACATGGTCTAATCCTTTAGAAAGTCAACTTCCTAATGCTCCTTCTTTGAAAATTTATTGTATGTATGGCTATGGTCTAAGTACTGAGAGAAATTATTTTTACACACCTAATCCCATGTTTGCGATCGATTCGTCTGTTAATCTCCCTAACCGTGAAACTTTATCCGGAGTGCGTCAGGGTCCTGGTGACGGATCAGTTCCATTGATTAGTTTAGGTTATATGTGTGTTGAAGGATGGAAAAATAAGCTGTACAACCCGGGTAATGTAAAGGTGATAACTCGAGAGTTTGAGGATCAATCATCTCCAATTTATGAGGATATTCGAGGTGGACAAAATACTTCTGAACATATCAATATTCTGGGTAATCACCAGGTGACTTATGATATTTTAAGAATTGCAACTGGCTTTGAAACTGATGACATTCAGGATCAAATTACCAGCAGTATTAAGAAAATAGCCAAGAAGATCAAATTATTTTGATTTTTAATATATTATATAAATATTTTTATTAATTTAATCTATATAAAACTTTTATTAGTTTTAAAAGTTTAAATATTTTTAAATACATTATAATTCATAGAATCAATTTTAAATTATTATTGACTATATGGAAATGTTCATATATATACTAATAACATTTATCAAACTGTATTATAAAAAATTAGAAATTATATATAAAATCAAAATAGACTTTCTTGAATGTTTTAAATCAAGAATTAATTAAACGTTATTAATTCGTTAAATTTTGGTGAATTTTTATTGTGCTAAGTTATATTACTATATTTGTAATTTAAATTATGTCATCAAAGATTATTTAGCCAATGATTTTTATCGTTGAACACATACCTTTCTAATTAAAAAATGTCTTGGTAAAAAACAATTTTGTAATATACATAAATTAAAAATCACAAAGTCATAAAAATTTTGCTTATCTATTTAATTCAGTCTCTCAATTTAAACACTATCTTTTTGTAATGGACTTATCTCTTGATAGGATAACTAAAGTACTAACTAGTTTAAAATCGCCTCAAAATCAATTCAAAGTAATACACATTACTGGTACCAACGGGAAGGGCTCTATTTGTTCATATCTTGAGACTACATTGCTGAATCACAAGTTCAAGGTAGGAAAGTTCAACTCTCCCCACTTGATTCAAGTTAATGAATGTATCAGAGTTGGTGGAATTAAAATATCTTTAATCGAATATAATCAAATTAAGACTGAGATAGAATCTGAGGCTGAAAAATGTCAAGTGAAATTAACCAATTTTGAACTACTTACAAGCATAGCTTTTCAATATTTTTATAAACAAAAAGTGGAAATCGCTATTATCGAAGTTGGAATGGGCGGTTTGAATGATGCTACTAACGTCTTTGCAGATAATTTGGTCTCCGTTGTTAGTTCTGTGGGGTTGGATCATCAAGCATGGCTAGGTAGCACAGTGAAAGAGATAGCTGTTCAAAAATCTGGTATTTTTAAGTCTAACGGTTACTGCGTCATTTCACATCAAAAGTATGACGAGGTTATGCAAGTTTTTGAATCTCAAGCTAAGTCTATTAATTGCAAACTTTATCGCTCGTCAATAGCCTATCCCTTTGAAAATAATTCCAACACCCAATTTATTTACGATAGCCAAGTTTCTACAAAGCAGTATCATTTTAATTTATCGCTTGAGGGTGACTTTCAATTGCAAAATGTAGCGTGTAGTATTGATGTTCTAGAAGTTTTAATAGCCCATCACGGATTCAACCTAAATAAAGATATCATTGAAAAAAGTTTACACCAAACTGTTTGGCCAGGCAGATTACAATGGATTGATCTTCATCCTTTAAATCATGTATTGATTGATGGTGCCCACAATGCAGACGCAGCTAAAGAGTTGAAAATATATATAAATAAGCAAAAATCATCTAAAATTCATTGGATATATGCGTCCACTCAAGGCAAAAATGTTGAGGAAATCTTATCCATTTTGTTGAACTCAAATGACAGCATCTATTTTGTACCATTCGATACTCCACAAGATATGCCATGGATTTCTAGTTGCGATCCCACCGAATTGTCTCAACTTTCAAGCATTAAATGCAAAGATATCAAACACTTTAATCACTTTAGCCAAGCTTTCGAACAAATAGCTGCGACCATTCAAGATGGTGAGTTGGTAGTGATCTGTGGTTCATTATACTTGGTTGGACAAATATTTCAACATTACAACATTGAATTGTAAGAGCTACTGAGAGCAAAGATATATACTTTATTAATATATTTAACCAGTTATAATTTAAATTTAATAAAATTGATTCAAACAAAATTTAGATTTAATTTTAAATTAAGGTGATAATAATACAGATAACAGTGAGATCTCATAATGCTTTTCGTCTAGCCTTCTCTCTTTTTCGATGGATACATCTTGGACAATACCATGAGTTTAATTCTTGATGAGGAAACACACCTACACAGTTACCATGAAACCATTCTAGGCATTTATCGCATGAAATCATAAATAGACCATCATCAAAATCAGGCCTTTGACAAATGCAATTAATTCTCTCTGAGTTTGCTCCATTTTGATATAAATGTGAAGCTATATCTTCAGATTGATTAGATGTAACTATTGAAAATTCATCGTTGGAATTTGAACGATGCCTAGATTCTGGTAGAGGACTAATTGGTTGGTCATTCAGTGAGCGGGTGTCATGTTCTGATGGAGAAGTTGAGTTTTTAAATGTAAGCTTGATTTTTGGAGCAGGGGAATCTGATGTAAAAGAATGACCAGCAGACCTTCTGCTAGACTTTTTGACTGGAGTAGGAGGAGCAGGAGGAGAAGATAATGGTTGGAGCCATGTAGGCTGAGGAATAGTGCCCACTGTTAGGAATTCCTCACGTGACATAGGGGGGACGATGGAGGATACAAAATCAGATTTTGTTATTGAAGGAACATTTTGATGGAATAGGACGTCAATGGGAGAAAAAAAGGGAAGATAAGGAAGACCGTGGGTATCTGGATTAGATTGATTTTGATTAATGACGATATCTATGCCCATGAGAGGGTTTTTTCTTTCGATCTCATGCAAATCATTGTTTAATTTCAAGTCGGTAAGCATTTTAAAAAAAGCCTGATCATGCTGGTTCACTATATCATTAAAGGTGATCTTTGTACTAGACTGAATCTTCAAGCGCTTATTACCGAGTCTCTTGATAGCATGCATTGAATCGGTTTCTAATGGTTTGGTCAGATCTTCGATTTCGGTTCGAGTATTTTTTCGCGGTCGATTTGTGCTTGATGAAACAGTAGGAAGAGATGATGATGAGCTAAGTGATACCTCAGGATCAATTTCTTTCAATGACTCTATCTTCTGAGGCTTTTCAGGTAAGCTCTTAACGAAGCATTCTTCGCTGGTAGGCTCATTCAACTTCAGATGAGCTTCGAAATCGATAGACTCATCTGACGCTGACTTATTCAAAAAGGTATCATCTATTTCTTCTGAATGTTTCAAGTCACAGTAATCTGGCTCAATGTTCGTATCATGATTGTTATATTCATATACAGAAATAGGACTTGAAGGAGTATTTATGAGATTAGCTATTGAGAGAATAATAGGTTATTCAAGTATCGTTAAACCATAGAAAATACACCTTACATGAAGTATGATTCAAGCCATTTGGTTGAGCTTCATAGGGGATAATGTTTTCTTCGGATAATTCCTCAATATCAATCCCCCAATCTTCAAAAATGGTTAAAACGTCCTCTAAACATACCTTTGTTCGACCAGATAGTTCAGCGGATTTTTTCATATATAGTGAAAGCTTCTCCAAGTATAGTGATGATATATCAGCTAAAGTATTACAAACATGATCTGTGGTGGCATCTACTTTGACTTGATTTCGCATTATGCCAGCGACAGCTTTTTTCATTAATAAGAACGGTATATCATAATGCATATCTATGAAGGTGAATATCGGTGAATTGCTGCTATCAAAAAAAGGAAATTCGGAGAAATTCGGTATTGAGAAAATTAATTTAAATTGGGTTGGAAGATTGGATGTAAAATTAAATCGATATTAAGTGAGTCTACAAATTATGGGACGAATAAAAACTTATTAGTTCTGAAGCTTGGAAATATGATTCACTCACCTTTTTTTTAATTAAATTGATTGAATTGAATGGTAATTTGGTAGGATGATCGGGGTTTTTATACCTCTTCCACATTAAATTTCCGTTTCATCATTTTTTACCTCATAATGAATAATTACATCTACCTTAATAAATTCTGTTGTTTTTTATATTTTATATTCCAACTTATTTTTTATTATCAAAAAGATGTATTTTATTAAAAAGTGAATCAACTTTATAGATTTGTTTCAATAAACTATTTAAATTCAAATGTATAAAACAAACTAATTCGATATGATTTATACTATTTGGAATGATACTCTTTTCAACTTGATTTGTTCGATTTAAGTTATTATACTAATTGATATATATTCCATTGAAAACAACATCAATTTTGTAGTATATCTAGTGTCAAACTAACAATATATTAAAATTCGATAAATACGTTGAAAAAACGTGGAAATTTTAGCTAAAATTATATTGGTCTAAATATGTGTTTAATGAATATTAAGTTTATTGAAATATTTCAAGTTGTTTACATATTCATGTCTTAAATAATATTCCTAAAAACATACTTATTATTTGTCATCTCTTTTGTATGATATTTATTTTTTTGAGTACTAAAAAATTCAAACTAATCCCATAATAACTAAATGGAGGATGACGTACCCATCATAAGTAATATAAACAACTATGAAAAACGTAATCATTATCAACATTAATTTTAATACTATCATATAAAATAATTCAATTCACTCAATCAACTGTTTAATATTTTAATTAAACTTTATTCATATCATATTATTTTTACTTATTATATATTAAACAATATTCAAAATGGTATTAAATATTTAATAAATTATCTATACTTGATATTAAATTTATAATATTTAGTCGATTATGCAATACAATGGTAGTGCCATCGTGGCTATGAAAGGAAAAAATTGCGTTGCTATCGCCTGTGATAAGAGATTAGGTCAACAAAATTTAACCATTGGTACCGAATTCAAAAAAATTTTCAAAGTTAACGACCGTATTTTATACGGTTTAGCTGGTTTAGCAACTGATGTTCAAACTTTGTAATTTATTACTTGTTTATAAATTATTAGTATTAATATTAATTGACTATTTATTTTAGGAGTGAAGTATTTCGTATGAGAACTAATGTTTATAAAATGAAGGAAAATAGAGAAATTCAACCTAAAGCATTCGCTCATATGGTTTCTTCTACTTTATACGAAAGAAGGTAATTTATTACTCTAAATAACAATATTCAAAAACTCTAATTGTTGTAAATAGGTTTGGACCTTACTTTGTTGAACCTGTAATTGTTGGTTTAGATAAAAACAATGAACCTTATATTACCAATATGGATTTAATTGGCTGCTTGGTTGAACCTGCCGATTTTGTAGTGAGTGGTGTTGCTAGTGAATCCCTCAATGGTGCTTGCGAATCTTTCTGGGAACCTGATTTGGAGCCTGAGGAATTGTTTGAAACCATCTCTCAAGCTTTAATGAGTGCTTTAGATCGTGACTGTTTGTCTGGTTGGGGTGCTGTTGTTCATATAATGTAACTATTATACTTATACAATTTTCAATGATATTAACTATATATTTAGTACTCCTGATTCAATCATTACTAGAACTCTCAAATCCAGAATGGTAAGTGTTCTTGAACTCATTTTTACTATTTCATTATAATTAATATTTGATATAGGATTAATCGGATATGACGCTATTTTTGAATTATATGTGCTTTTTATATTGAGCTTAATAAATTAAATTTCTTGATATTTAATTATTTATATACTACTTTGATCTTAAATTTTTATATAATAAAATAATACAAATAATATTATAAATTTGTATATAAAATAATAAAGTGATGGTATAAATATTGGATATTTATTGAGAATAACGGTAATAATAAGCCCACCATAAAATTAAACATCTAATATTAACTTTATACTAAAATACACTTTGATTTGATAATTTGAAACTAAGTTGTTGAGTAAAATAATTCTAAATATAGAATTATTCAATCAATTTTCAGGTATATAAATTTGTAATAATGGTATAAGCAGCAATTATATTAATTACTTGAAAATAAAATTCAAAAATATTTAATTAAAAATATCCTATTTTATTAAGTGAGATGTAATGAGTTTTTATGATAATAGTGTATTATTTATCAAGATTAATGAATAATTTGAGATCATAATTACATATATGGTGTGTAGAAAATTATACATAAGTTTAGAACAATAATAATAAGACTTAAAAAGATAAATGTTTAATTATTAAACGTAAACAAATATATTAAAACCGATATGGAGAATCAATTTGGCATAATAAAATACAATAAATAGAATTGCACCAGTTCCAAATTCTATAAAAGAGAAAATAATATAAAAAGAGTTATTAAATATATAGATATGGTTTAAATATAATAGAAAAACAACTAAATTCAAAAGAGGGATATTTCCTTAAATAGATGATAGTAACATTGCGCCAAGTTCTATTACAAAACCAAAATGAACAATAACTCTCCAAAAGGTTATTTAAGGAAGATTTATGAGGGGATTCCAGCTGTGAAAATGATTAAATCTAGATTAAAATTAGGTTAAAATTACTAGGATTAAAATACATTGTAATTAAAGTTACATCATCAATTTCAACATCGTCAAATTCAACGTCATCGTCATCTTCTTCACCGAACATAGTAGTTTCGTTAATTTGAGCTGTTGAAAATATTAATTAATAAAAAAAATATAATAATAAAATTACCATTATCGGGAAGTTCACCATAAGATTTAAGCATACGAGCTTCATCAGGGTTATATTTGAGAATAACGTCGGCCTTGTCGTCCTGGAAGTCACGGAGAGATAAAAGAACGATATCACCAGCGTTGATCCAGACCTTCTTTCTCATTTTACCACGGATAAGAGCTAAACGCTTGACACCATCGAAACATTGAGCATCGATACGTCCGTTACCCAACAATTTGAGGACTTGAGCGTACTCTTGGCCTTCTTCCTTGAAGACTAATTCACGCTTATCTCCTTCAGTATCGTTCTTTCCTCTACGTCTATTCTTTCCTCCCTATTTATTACATTATCGTTATTATTTATTATCTTTTTAAATGTTTATTATTTATACATACTTTTCCCTTATTCTTAGCCATTGTAAATATTCAAGTACTTATTAATAAAAATAAAATAAAAATTATAAATTTGAATTAATAAGCAATGTTAATAATTGAATAAAAATTATCAAAATAATTTATTATCAATATTAACTATTAGAGGGTTTTAAAATCAAATTAAAATTATGGAGATTTCTTTGTAATTTACCCAGGTTAAATAATTATGGGATTATAGAGAATGTTTATGGTATGTAGTATTATTTGCTTTACAGTTATTTTTATAATTTGATAATTGCTCATATGAGATGATTTTATAATTAATTATAAATTATTTTTAAAACAAAATTGATTAATTATATAGAGGATATTTATTATTACTTATATAAAATTGATTGCGATATCGCTATAGTTAATAGTTCAATCATTTTCTAGACCCATTTTAATATGAATACTTTGTTTTTCCTTAAAATCAGATCGAGATTATGAAAACTAATCACTTTAGCGATTTAATATAAAAATATAGATAAATCATTAGTCTATATTTCACAAATTAAGGACGGATTGAAAGATTAGATATACAAATTGTTTCAATTCAGAATGATCTTATGATAAATTATTAAAGTTAAAATTTTTTTGGAACAAATCCAAGAAAAATATCTTCATGGTTACGCCACAATTATTACCAAATTTTTGATTTAAAAAGCATGTTAGGAGATATTGTAATTTAAAATTACGTAATATTAATCAATTTCAATACAAATAATATTATCATTATATTAAATAATAAATTTAATAAAATAAAGAGTAAAATAATTTAAAATATCATAATTAATTTTACATAAGATTCAATGTAAATTCTATTTATTCAATGATCAGCATAGTTCAATGTTAAATTTTTATATTTTTCATGATTACATTTTAAAAAGTATATCTTAACATTTCTTACATTATCAAGAATCATATAAATTAATATGAAAAATGATTTTAATAATGCAGTAATTAAATAAGGAAATAAATATATCAAATTATATTATTCCCAATAATTCTAACTTTCTAAATTTTATTGAATATAATCCCATATTGATTAAGAATTATTAATTTGGTTGATTCTATAGCATTTTGATTTTTTATAACAAATATATCTTCGAATAATTCTATTCCTAAAATTTTCAAAAATAAATTTTAATAATGTATTCATATTATCTAATATCATTTATTATATATTCAATATACATTGATATTATCTAGATATGATTAAATATCTAAACAATCATCTTCAAAACTTTTTTATCAATTTTTATAATTAAGTCATATCAGAAAACCAGGTATATAATTTTGCCTTCATTATATTAAACCTAAATTACAATATAGTAATGATATTATATATATATATATATAATGATAATGATAATAATAATAATTAATAATAAACCATATTATTATATTAATAATTATTAAATAATTATCTTTTACTCTCTCTCTGTTTCAAATTATTAGGAAAATTTTGAGCCAAAAATTTGATATTCAATATTTTAGAATATTTTCATATATAAACAATCCATTGATTTTTAACTTTAAATAGCATTTTGTTTCCAATAGTAAAATTGTTATATATAAGATATATAAGTATTGTTTTGGATATTTTGCAATTTATTATCAGAACTTATTATTCCATAATAGCTCAACTCTAATTTCTGAGCATTTTGAAATAGCTGTGGTATATTATTTTCAAGGTCAAAAACATACTAAAATTTAAATAATATCAACCTTAGTAGCTGAAAGAATGTCAATGAAATTGGAGAATTGTGATTGGATAATAATGATTTAGTTTCTAAACAAATTTTAAGATTCGGTGTAATAGATGAGAGAAATCTTTAAAGAATAGCAATACTGAATAAAATTTATCAGCTTTAAAATCATTTTATCCAATATATGTTGGTAGATCCAAGAATGCAAAAACATCATGTTAATTAACCAATAAATATTAGTCAAGTAATATTTATATGTTATATTCAATAGTTAGAGAGTTGATTCATTTGATATAAATATAGCTGTAGTAATATAAAATATTATCACAAACACAAGTAATTCAATAATAACAATGTCTGCTAACGTTAGAGAAAAGACTCCCATTTCCACTGGATGCCCTGATCCTAACCCTCGCATCGGACTCAACAGCTGCAAAAATTTTAGTCTCAATCGTAAGATAGCCAAATACTGCGATCTCACCATCGGATGATCCTCCATGAACATGTACGAAACTCTGAGCCAGGTCATCATCGAATTAGAAATTGTAGGTATTGGATTGGAAGAAATAAATTTAGATTTTCAGTCCAATAATGAAGTGATTGTAAGCGGTGAGATCAAGAGAGATCCTAGCTATGAAGAGTGTCAGGTGTTGATTGATGAAAGACCTATTTATAAGTTTGAAAGAAAGATCTCATTTACACCTCATGCTAATACTCAAGATCGGAAAGTTGAGTTGAAGAATGGGTTGTTGACTATTATCATACCTAAGACTCAGTTTCCTTAATTTTTGTTATTAGATAGTCTCTTTTATATTATATTTTGAATAAAATATGATCCTATTCTTTAAACTTTCAATATCCTAAACAATGATTTGATAGATATCCATATGAATACAAATTCCAAAACAATGTCAAACAATTAACAATAATCAAAGCCTTATTATATTAGGAATTACTATTAATAAATTATAATTCGCATATCATTAAGGATACTAGATCCAATAAAAAACTAGTAATAACACATTTGTTAGTTCCATATTTTATTTCATCTATGTTAAATCCTCAAAATAAATTGCTTTTTTGGATATCAATTGATAAAAATTAAAATTCGATCTCTTAATTTATATTAATAAAAATCTATGACGTTATTCTTATATGTTGAATGAATTTGGAATTAATACTATAATTTTTGATTTGAAATTACAAATTTTGTAAATAATCAAGGATTGATTAAACTGAATAAACTATTTAATAAATTAAAACTACACATATACTAACTACAAAGTAATGGTGATAGTAATAAATATAAGAATGAATTCAATGATAATAAGCATGTAGATATCAATTCAGATATATTAAAAGATTTGTGACAGAACAAAATTATTGGAAATGACCAAATTCAATCAAGATCAAATAGAAATTATCCCATAATTTGATTTCATCAAGAACCATAGTATTAACTAGATCAACAGTTGAGTTATTGTTTATATATTTATAGAAAGATTAAATAATAATAATAATAATAATAATAATAGAAAAATGGGTAAAAAAAATTCACTACAAGTAATTAATGACGATAGTCGATTCGACGTTTCTGGATGGGACGATGATGATAATATTCAACAACCAGAATTAGATAAAGAACAAGACCCAAATCAAGAAGAAAATGAACATAATTCTGATAATGAAGTAGAAAAAGAGCAAGAAGATAACGAAAATGATAAAAAATCGGACGAAATAACAGAAGAAACCGAAGGAAAATCCCAATCCAAAAAATCCAAAAAGAACCAAATCAAAGATTTAGAAGCTTACAACCAAAAAATAGCTAAATCCGGTGTTGTGTACATTAGTCGCATTCCTCCAAGGTTAAAGCCCTCCAAATTAAGATCACTCTTGGAGGAGAGGGGCGCTAAAATCGGCCGTATTTATTTGGCACCTGAAGATATACACAGTAAGAATCGCAGGAAGGCTACTGGTGGTGGTAGCGATAGAAGGTTTACGGAAGGTTGGGTAGAGTTTGAAGATAAGAAGAAAGCTAAAGCTTTTGCCGCTTTTTTGAATACTACGCCTATGAGTAAGTGAGTTTAATATTTAATATATATTCATCATCTTATATAATTATAAATAGATCCCAAAAAACGTAGTTTTCATCACGAAGATTTATGGAATTTAAAGTATTTACCTAAATTTAAATGGCATCACTTAACTGAAAGAATGGGTAATTATATTATAATCATACTATACTAATATATATTAACCTATATAATTTTAGATTATGACAAAGCTGCTCGTAATCAACTCCTAACTTTCGAAATTCAACAAGGACGTAAAGAAGCTAGTCAATATAGCGACAAGGTAGAACTAGCTAATCGTATTCAACATTTTGAGAAGAAACGCAAGGAACAAGGTATTACCACTGAAGATGATCCCAAACAAAAATTCAAGCGAGAATTCGATCAACGTGAAGTACAAGAGAGTGAATTGAGTAACCGTCAAATCAAGAAGATTAAACATAAATTGAAGATGCAGAGCAAGAGTGTTAAAGAGGGTAAATCTAAAGAGTCCAAGGGTTCAGATGGCGATATGGACAATGTATTGAGTAGAATGTTTTCATAATTATGTAGTAATTTTAAAATTAATATTAGTATGAACCTATAAATAGATTAGTTTTAGATATCATAAATTTTATTAATATTTTATAATTTTCAGTTTATTAGAAATATTTCAAATTCTATTTATTGAGATAGATATATCAACTTAAACGTACTAGATAATGATTATCAAATTAATTAATTAAACATCTAAATAAGAATTGAACTTATAAAATGGATATAATCAATGTTAATTTAATTTTTAAATAATTTGATTCAGAGATTATCATGTGGTTAATATTATATGAATGATATGTGGATCCAATATTATAAAAATTAACGATATAAATACTGCTAATATCTCCAATTTTGAAACCAATCAAAGAATTTATGTTATTGATTAATAACAGATAGTATTAATTTATTAAGTATATATACCGCATATTAATTTGCCATTATGTCAGATCAAGAATCCCTAATTGAAACATTCGTTACGAACACTAGTTACTCAGGTATCAATATACCTAATCCCAACCACAACACCAAATATACACGAGGACTCCTATACATGGCATTATCAGCATTAGTGTTCTCCATCAACGGATTATTTGTCAAATTTGGTAGTGCCTACTTTCCAGCACTTCAACTCATCTTCTCCAGAAGCTCATTCCAATTAATATTTGGTATACTGTCTAGTATTTGGTTGGGTATTGACGTTTTTGGACCTAGACAATTGTGGGGATGGCTGTGGCTGAGAGGATTGT
Organism: Conidiobolus incongruus B7586; assembly: GCA_000697335.1. Lineage (NCBI taxonomy): Eukaryota > Fungi > Entomophthoromycota > Entomophthoromycetes > Entomophthorales > Conidiobolaceae > Conidiobolus > Conidiobolus incongruus. The sequence goes on along the minus strand of JNEM01011972.1, from coordinate 14,431 downwards.
TAGGAAGCTCGGCGAATGCTTTGTTTTACATTTCATTGACCTTGTTACCAATGGCAGATGCTACAGGTAAACCATTTTCATTAGCCTTGTCTTACTAATTATTAATTCAATATGTTAGTCATCTTCTTTACTGGCCCAATGTTTACAAGTATTTTTGCAGCTATATTTTTAGGCGAAAAATTTGGTAAATTGGATTTTATTACTTCGTTTCTATGTTTATTAGGTGTTGTGCTATGCAGTAAACCTTCATTTTTAATGAATTCTGCCACATCAATCACACTCAGCGGATCAATTGATGAAAGTTGGAATCGCGATTTAGGATCTTTAGCAGCACTGTTAGGTGCAATCCTATCTGCTTTAGCATATGTTATTGTTCGTAAATTAGGAAGATATATCCATATGTTAGTACATGTGACATACTTTGGGTTATCAAGTACTTTATTTTCATTCATAATGGCATACATTCAACATCAATTCGTCCCAGTTCATATGAATCAAAGTGTCTTAATTCTTCTAGTGATTGGGATTACTGCATGCACTGGTCAATGTCTTCTAAACTCAGGGCTTCAAATGGCACCCGCAGGTCCTGGTACTTTAATGAGAAATTTAGATGTGGTATTTGCTTTTATTTATGGCATTACGATATTTAATGAGATCCCCGATATTTACTCTGTTTTGGGAGCTTTCTTGATTGTTGGATGTGCTTTAGCTACTTGGTTAAAAAAATACTTTGCAAGTACTTAAATATTAGATACATATTTATTGAATAAAGACTCGTAAAACTATTTTCATCCTTTTTTTGAAATATATTAAAGATTGATTATTTTCAAAATTAATCACATTTTCTTTTAATCTTTAATTTAAATATCAATGATCACTTGATATTATTAAGGGTTTTATCATAATTTAATTTAATGACGAGTATTTATCAATATATTTGACAATATAAAAAGTAGATCACTACCTTAAAATCATACTTTCTCCATAAAAGATTCACAACCCATATTTTAAATTAATTTGATTGAGTATTAATTGTGACTATTGATTAATTCTAAACTTAAATGTCAGATCAAGAACCCCTAATTCAAACTCAATATACCAATCACTCATCTATCAATACAATGAATTTAAATACTACAGGAAATAATGAACGCAAAACCGAAATAAACGGCATTCTATTTATGGCACTATCGTCTCTAGCCTATTCCATCAACAGTCTATTCGTTAAATTAGGTAGTAGCTATTTTTCTTCGTTTCAAATTGTATTCGCTCGAAGTGTTCTTCAGTTGACTTTTAGTGCTATTGTGAGTGTATATTTGGGTATTCCGGTGTTTGGCCCTAGGCATTTGAGAGGTTGGCTTTGGCTTCGTGGGTTTTTTGGTTGTTTAGGCCTTGCTCTCTATTATTATTCAATTACTTGCTTGCCTTTGGCTGATGCAACAGGTAAATATTATCATACTATATATTAAACTAGATAATTTTCTAATTATTTTAGTACTATTTTTCACTGGTCCCATGTTCACCAGCATTTTTGCAGCAATCCTACTGAAAGAACCATTTGGTGGCTTAGATTTTATAGCACTAGCACTCTGTTTAGTTGGTGTCACACTTTTAAGTAAACCATCGTTTCTAGTGGGTACCGACCCAACACCCAATATAATTATGTCACCCGAAGACACATACAAAAGATCCATGGGGATTGCAGCGGCTATTCTTGGGGAAATCACTGCATCGTTTGCTTACTTGATAGTGCGAAAATTGGGCACGTCCGTCCACTTTTTACATCAAATTACCTACCTGGGCATATGTAGCTCTATATTCTCCTTCATCATGGCATACAATCTCGATCAATTAGTTCTCGTCGGTTTCAATCGTGGCGGTTTTATCCTATTCATGATTGGGGCCACAGCATGCGCTGGCCAATGTCTCTTGAACTCAGGCCTCCAAATCGCACCCATGGGTCCGGGATCGCTCATGCGCAATCTGGACGTAGTATTTGCTTTCATATTTGGAATTACTATATTTCACGAAATTCCAGACTTTTATTCGATATCAGGTGCCTTATTGATTGTTGGTTGTGCTGTGTCAATTGGGTTGAGAAAATGGTATAAGGCTAGAGCTTAATCATTTTGGTATTGAGTTAATTAATCTCAAGATTGCAATTAATCATATCTAATTTTAAAATTCAATTAATAATATTATACCAAATACTAATTGATGATAAAAAGATATAATATATATATTATCAATTAATTGAACATTTCAAATATAGGATACTGAATCAAGGGATTATAAAGCAACTGTCCAAGTGATATATAATATTAACCTAATAAACTTCTACAATATACGAAATTTTTGATATTAAAATATACAGGAAAATCAAACTAAATATATATTAATATAATAATTTCAATTATCTAATCGATAATTATTAAAAAATTAAATGCGCTTATACAATTACTTAATTGTTCAATTAAATTAATCAAACTATTTGTAAACTATTAAATAAAATGAATATTTGATTGATTGTTTAAAAATCCTTGATTTTAAAAAATATTTTTGACAAATGAAAATAAAATTTAAATATATAATTTAAGTATCATATTTTTCTAAATATTCAAGATATTTTCAAAATGTAAAAATAAAAGTGGACTATATAAGTTATTTTTAATAATAATTTTTATCCAAATTGAATATTAAGTCTTACACAAATCAAATAAAAAACGTGATTAAAATAGAAATAGCTATCAATAAGAATAAAGTATTCAATAACAAATAAACCATTATGAACAATATAACAAAACGTTGAAATAAATCAATATTTATTATTATTCATTCATTCAAATAATTTAGTATGTTAATATACCGAATTAAGTTGAAACATCACAGTATTTTTATGCAATAATCATTCATTTATATCAATAAACTAATAATTAATTATCAGCATTTTAGAAGATATAGACTATCATTAATGTTAATAAAAGTATTTTAAATTATAATTAAAAGTTGTTTTCTTTTTCTAATTATAATATATTGGATATGCATTATATATCTGTTAAGTATCATTAAGTTTAAAATTTTTAAAACTTAATAATAAATTAATTTAAAATAATTAACAGTACAAATTATAATACCCTATTCAAACTTTTAATCAATACAACAATATCTAAAAATAAAAATGAGTTGATTTAACTATGTTGATTGGTATTAAGAGAGCTATATTTCAGGCTAACATAAATAGATTTGGCAAAATTTTTAAATTAATAATTATTATTCCATTATTAAATTTATTCAGTTAATAAGCTATCTTTCAAAAGTAAATTATCTGATTATATTTTTGAGATTGAGTTTATATATCATATGCTTTGTAGTTAAGTGAAGTATATTAGCTTTGATGTATTAATATATTGATTAAATTATTATCAATTTTAAATTATCATATTTTAAATTTAAATATTGCAGAATTATTTACCCAGAATTCGCCTACCAATTTATTGCCAATCAATGCTAAAGCCATGTTAAAATTTTTGGATTGGTTATATATTTTTATTTATCAATAAAATAACTAAGTATTATATATATCAATAATGATATCATTTTGGCTTAAATTATTTATTATTGAATATTTCAAAAATTATGTTAGCTCAATATTTCTGAAAAACGAAGTGATTATGCTCATAGATTTTAAAATAATTATTCAATAATTATATTACTAATTTAGTCAATTTTGAATTATTTAAAATTCAATACATGAGCACAATTTTGAAAATTATTAATTATATTTTGATTTATAATTTTTTAATATTAAGTTCTGGTTGTTTTATACTATTAAATTTAAAAAATTTTAATTAATATCATAATGACATATTTTCTGTTAATTTGATGTATATATATACATTATATGAAAAATCAATTTCAAACTGTTAAAACCAAAATAATTTTATTATTATACCGATAAAACTGATTCAACAAATTAAAAAGTATCTCAAAGAGATGTTAATCAACTGCTTTTATATTACACTACTTCAATTTGGTAAAAATTTTGATTAAAATCACCAATTAACAATTTAAAGGTAAAATAATTTAATCAGTGAAAGACCAACAATCACTATTAACTAAAACTTTTCTCCTAGTTAAATTAATAAACCTGATCCATAGATATTCGAGTTACATATCAATTTTCACAAATGATTGTATTTTTGGAGAGTATTAATACAAAATGAGAAAAATTTGAACTAACAAGCATATCTCATTCAATTTCAAAAATTTTCAAATGGATTTGGGAGTATTTGAATTTGTGTTTATTAAAATTAAATTGAATTCATGGCGTATCAAAGTTTTCAAACTTAATGCAGAGTAAATTTCTTGGTGGTTTAGGTTAATATCGTAATGGGGAAATGATATCATTCAGTAAGTATGGGGGAGATGGTAGAGTTAAAATTACTTTAGTGAATTATAGTTAGTAACGGACCAGTGATTTATGAACTTAGTGAAGTTAAATTTAACAAGGTGGGTGGATAATATTTGTTGGGATTTTGTGATTTCAAAGTTGTAATGGATTGGATTCAAGAATTATTAATTATGACGCAAAAAAGCTATCATCAAGCATTGTGAACATGAATTTTTAAAATTAAACATTGCTTGGTTTGATTCTAAATTTTTAAATTTTGCTCGATTTTCATTTACCCAATCGGATTGAATGCTTGAAATTGAATCTATAATATGTTTCCTTTTCTATTATATAATGCATAAGGGCCAATTTGGCAATTTAAAAATTCCTTATCTTTTGTCAAATTATTTCTAAATTTAGACTTTTCAACCAATTGAGGAAGTACGGATTATAATATATTATTTTGATTGGATAAACTTATAGGTAATTATACTATTTTATAACAATTTTCCAATTTTTGGCTATAAAAATATATTGAAAATAGGTACATATAAAATTCGCTATTACATGCTGATAATAATTTAAACAGTTATAAATGGCGTTTATTAATAATAATAGTCTAATATTAGATAGATCTTTGATAACTAGTGTGTTTCGATATATTTATGCGTATTTCTGAATGCATTAAGTTTGTTCAGTCAGAGTGAATAATTTATGAATTGGATAATATTTCACTCCATATAAATCCAAAAAAGTTGATTTGATTTGGTTAGCTTGATTCATGAATTGATGCCATAGTGGTGATCATATGAGTAAAAATTCACTATTGTCAAATGTTAAATAAAATCATATAAATACTCTCTATGGAACCTTTGACTTTATACTTTTATTCATTTTTTTTGATTGATCGATTATTGAATAATCCAATATGAATAAATTTTTAGTCTCTTTATTTCTTTTAGTGGGCTCTTTAACTGCTCAATGTGATAACATCGAAATCAAATCTAACGGTGATGTTGGCAAGTTTGAGGGTTGTAGTGAAGCCAAATCCTTGTCTGTCTCTGGTGAAGATGTAACTGAGGTCAAGCTTCCCAACTTAGGTCAAGTTGAAAGTATTTCCATTACTAAAACTCAAAATCTTGTTACCTTTGGTGTACCCAGTGTTCAAAAAATTGAAACCATCAGGGTTACTGACAACGTCCAATTAACCGTTCTTGATTTGACCCAATTGCAAAGAGTCAAAGACCTTGTTTTCTGGAACAACCCCAACTTAAATAAGCTTCAAATCACCAATATCACCTCCGCTAAAAACATTGACTTTACTAACAACGCTATGACCAGTATTTCTGGTCTTTCTATTCAATCTGCTGATCGTTTAACTTTCTCTGGTAACGGAAACTTGACCCAAATTGAACTTGGTAGCCTTCAAAAATTGGCTGGATATTTGTTTGTCAGTGGTAACCACCCCTCTCTTTCTGCTAGTTTCCCCAAGTTGACCGACATCGGTGGTAATTGCACCATTGCCAATCTTACCTCCGTCGATTTTGGTTCTCTTACTAATGTGAATAACTTCATCAATTTTGCCGGTAACTCTGCTAAGAACTTCTCTTTACCCAGCTTGAAGAAGTGTAATGGTGCTTTGAGTGTCGTCGGTAATCCCAACATTAAGTCTCTTGAAATCCCCGATTTGGAAACCATCAATGGTGGTTTCCTCGTCGCCAACAACACTGCACTCACTTCCATCGACCTCCCCAGCTTGAAAACTATTTCTGGCGCTTTGGATCTCTCTGGAAATTTGGAAAGCATTAAGCTCCCTAAAATTCAAACCATTCAAGGTACTTGGAGCATCCAAACCAAGAACAATGATTTCAATTGTGACAATATGAAGAATATCCAAACTGCTGTCAAGGGTGGTAAGACCTCCGCCGGTTGTAAAGCTGGTGTCGCCGACCCCAAGCCCCAAGACGGTTCTTTAGGAAAAGATAGCAGCGGTGCTCTTCAATTAGCTGCCCAAGGCTCGTTGGCCATGGTTACCATATTTTTAGTTGGATTATTGATGTAATTTGACTAGGAGATGGTGTAACATTTGTGCTCCTGACTTCATGTGCAAATGCCAAGCAAAAATTCAGCCAATTTTTCATTACTATTCATTTAGTAGAATTTAATTTATATCATTCATATACTTTTTTCCAACTTTCGCTAATTCTAATCATATTTTATTTTTATTTTGATTAAATTATTATTCGATTTTGAATAAATTTTTATCCTAATTTATTAATCAAAATTTTTGTTTACTTTTAAATCTTATATTAAAAATTTTTTTAGTCTAACCCATAAATTTTATAAATTATGTTTATTTAATATAAATTTAATTATAATGAACTCAAGTTTATCAAAAATTATTTTTGAATAGTTAAACCTATTTAATTAATCATTTTTTTATTACTGATGAGTGAATTAAATCAAAATAATATTGAAAATGCTGAAAAATTAAAAAATCAAGCTAACGAACTCTTTAAACGTATTTAATTTCCTAAAAGAAAATTGCAAAAAATTACTAAATTTATATTAGAAAATAAGTATAATGAAGCTATTACAATTTACTCGCAAGCTATCGATTTAAATAATACCGTCCCATCCTATTATACTAACAGAGCTTTCTGTTATATTAAAACTGAAGCTTATGGTGCTGCTATTGAAGACGCTGATAAAGCTATTGAATTAGATTCTAAGTTTGTTAAGGTAGATACCTATTTATTGTTCTAATTCATACAATATAACACTATAATTTTAGGCTTATTATCGTAGAGCTACAGCTAATTTAGCACTTTATCACGTTAAAGAGAGTTTAAGAGATTTCAGAATTGTAAATAATATGATAAATTGGTATTATGTATAATTAATATCATTAATTAGGTTAATAAATTAAATCCAAACGATGCAGTTGCCAAAACAAAATTAATAGAGTGTGAAAAATTATATAAGAGAATTTTATTTGAACAAGCTATTCAAGTAATTTAAACTTTGATTTATTTTATAATATTATTAATTTTTCAAAACTAGACTGATCAAGATAAAAGATCAGTTGCAGATTCTTTAGACGTTAATTCTATAGGTAACATCATATTTCATAATAAAAATATTATTTTATTAATATATATACATTATTAGAAATTGAATCTACTTATGATGGTGAATTAATTGATCCCGAAGTTGGAATTACTGAAAAGTTTGTAGATGATCTTATTGAAAGATTCAAGAATCAAAAGAAAATTCATCGTAAAATCGCTTATCAAGTAATTTCATATCATTCAATTAAATACTTTGAAATATTCAAATCTCTTTTTAGATTGTGTTAGCTTGTAAAGACATGTTCACAAAGATGGAGTCTTTGGTCGATGTTCAAATACCTGAAGGTTCTAAAATTACTGTTTGTGGTGATGTTCATGGTAAACATTTACAAATATTACATAAAACCAATTCTAAATATTAAATTTAATTCTAACCAGGTCAATATTATGACTTGCTTAATATCTTTGAACTCAACGGCAAACCTAGCACAACGAACATGTACCTCTTTAATGGGGACTTCGTCGATCGTGGCTCCTTCTCCGTAGAAGTTATATTCACACTTCTCGCTTATAAATGGCTCTACCCCAACTCCTTCTTCCTCAACCGTGGTAATCATGAAACTAACGATATGAACAAAGTATATGGTTTTGAAGGAGAAGTTAAAGCCAAGTTTAATGAGATGCTATTCAACTTATTTTCTGAAACATTTGATGCCCTTCCTTTAGCCCATTTGATTCAAGAGAAGATCCTTGTCATCCACGGTGGTTTATTCTCCAAAGATGGTGTAACACTTAAAGACATCCGAAATATCAACAGATTTTGCCAACCCCCTTCTGAGAGTCTCATGTGTGAGTTATTGTGGTCAGACCCTCAACCTGAATTGGGACGTGCTAAGAACAAGCGAGGAGTTGGTGTTCAATTTGGTCCTGACGTCACCAAAGCATTCTGTGACTTGAACGGACTTAACATGATCATTCGTAGCCATGAAGTTAAGGACGAAGGTTATACTATCGATCACGACGGCAAATGTGTCACAGTATTTTCAGCTCCTAATTACTGTGACTCCGTGGGTAACAAAGGTGCTTACATCCATATTACTCCAGATCTCAATGTTAATTACTTCAAATTTGACGCTGTGGTAAGTATTAATGTATATTTTTTTTATCAACTTTATTTACTAATGTTTATTATTTAGCCTCACCCACCTGTTAAACCAATGCAATATTCTAGACAATTTTCAATGGGAATGTAAAATCATTTAATAAATAATTTTTTAAATTCATCAATGTTTAATAAATCTCCATTATTTTTGATATTATTCATTTCATTCTTCTTTAACTACAATGGCTGATCTTTAATTAAACATGTATTATATACCAATCTATATAATTTTAGAATTTACTAAATATATAGGAAAAATAATTACATTTATTGAAAATAATTGGATTTAACGAGATCGTTAATGCTATAATATTCTAAAAATAATTAATTCAATTATATTTATAGTTATTCATTCATATTCCTCAAAAAGATTTTATAATAATTAAAGGATAGTTATTTTCCAATCAAATTACAAGGTTGATGATTTAAATTGTAAATAGTAATCGCTATACGTATGAAGGATCAAACCTCTGTTCATGGCTAAAGAATGCTTATTAAAATATTCAACATATAAATATTTTGTCACTATAGTAGTAGCAGATATGATGTCAATGCAATAGGTTAGTGCAAACACTAAAGATAGATAGATAGAAAGTTAGGTTCACCGAAAATAGGATTTGGAGAATATTCAAAATTAAAATTATATTCTTTTTTTTGATTACATTAAGTTAATTTATATTTAGTCTCAAATCAAAATATTTAAAGTATACCATTAAATATTTGAAAATTATAATTATATAACTTATTGCAATATTTTTATTAATTTTAAAAATTAAATTTATATCTCAATTTTTAATTTTTACTCAATGATCACAGTGATTAAGTGAATTGAATATAATTTATTCATTAAAAATTTTGTTTAATTTGATATATATATATATATATATATATGTGTGTGTGTATTTTTGAATAATCAATTCTATTCTTTAATAAAATTAGAAAAATAATAATTATGACTTTAACAATTGATATATTATAGTTTTGAATCATGTAAGACGTTCAAAAATGTTTTAATGATTATTAAATTTGCTCTCGCTTTAACCAATGTTCAAATTTCTTTGAACTCTTAATATTTTTATTGAAATTTTAAAATATTCAATATTAAAATATAAATTTCTATATTTAATATCCATCATTATATATGTAATTAAATGATTAAAATTTGTATTTAAATTATATAATAATTGTCTAATAAGAATTTTTCAAATTTAGAAAAATTTGAATATACTTAAAAATCCTTCATTAATATTTTAAAACATTTAAGTATTTTAGATGGATAGTATATTCTCAACTGTATTATTCGGAAATATCATGCTATATAAGTTTTTATAAAGATAATATAAAATTGATTATTTTAGATTTTAGTTGATATTTTACATTTCCAGTTGACAATAATTTATAAAACTGCAGTCATAATTTACTAGCAAAATGATAACATTCATTAATATCATCTTCAATTGATCTTTACTATCGATTTATGAGTCATTATTTGTCGCTTATCTTGTCAGTCGAGACACAAATACATATTATATCCTCTATGTTAAAGTTCTTCAATGTTGCCAGGATTCATGATTATAAAATTTTTCCTTTCTCAAGTAAGATTAGATAAGTTGGTCATATATATTTGACTCTTCGATTCTTTTTATAATTCATTTTTAATAATCCAATCTTTATCAATTTTATAATATACTTATTGAAAACCAATTATATAAATATATCAAATACAAGGATGTATATAATTTGATATTAACAAAACATTCAGTTACTTATACCCTAACAATTACCTTGTAGCCTTTACAATATTTATTACAAATTTATATAGTTTAAATATTCATAAAAATATGATTTAAACACAAATTTGTGTAATATTCATAATTTAGTATCAATAGATTTTAAAATTCATCATTAATAAAATGAATATTATATATCTGTTCAATATTATATATTAGTGTATCTAGAATTTATCGTTATATCTAATATTTATCATAGTCCTTTTTTACAATTTGACAAAATCATATTCAAATCTTACTGAATTGTAATGTTTATATATATTCGACAACCAAAAAGATAAAAATTAGATTAAATATTGCACAAATCACTCGAATGATAATTTTAACCAATAAAGAATTACTAAAAAACTTGAATTTTTAAATATTAAGTCAATCAATTTGAAAATTTATGAAAATAGCAAATACCTATATCAATTGTATTCTAATCATTTTATAAACTATTGTTGAGCTAAAATTATATAATTTGAGAAAATATTATTTTGATAATTATATTAAATTTTTGTTAAATTTATATCTTAATAATATACAATTATCTTAAGATTTGTATAAATATTTGATATATTATTAATTAGTGTTTTAAATTTTATAAAAATATTTATAATATGATAATTTCTAATTCTTTTACAGAAATATAAAATTCAAGTGAAAATCAATAGTTGGCTTGCTTGAATGTTTATGATCTGATAAGTTTTATAATAAAACTGAACCCAGCCTACAAAAATCCAGATTATTGAGCAATCAACTGACTGATATGACCAAGCTCAAATCCAAAGCTTTAGTTTGAACCAATTTTTAATCGATTTATTCTGATATAAGTGTAAGAAAATGAATATCCCCTTAAATTTTCATATATCTGAATTAAATTATTGGAATTTTAGAGTTTCAGATGAGCTGGATATTAGAAATGTGTTTAAGGATTTATAAATATTCAAAATATTTGATTCAATTAACATTCTCGAATTCATAGGAGTAAATTATTGGTAGTATAAATACTATTCAATGTATTCGTTTCATTAAATTAAAATAAGATTCGTACAGCTTAATTTAATATCTATTTATTTATTATTTATTAGAATATGAAAGTAGTTGGCTTAATCAGTTTTTTGACTGTGATTATGGGAGCCACTCCTTTGACCACCTCCTTTTCCAAGTCCACATCATATAGTTCCTCGTATGTCGATGATGGAACTGGCCATCCCAAAGGCGAAGCTTGGGGAACTGCGTATGGCTCATCCTCTCTCACCGATCCTAATGGCTATACCTACAAAAATGAAGCTGGTAACAACTACTACACTCCATTGAACTCGGATCAAATCAACCAATTGTATCAAAATGACGCCACCAATCATTTTCGTGCCGCATTTCAAAGATTTCGTCCATTTCCTCCTATTTTAACGTACCCTCCTTCCAATTCCCCCGTTTATTAAAGTTGACTAAAATAACATAATAAAGGATATTTATAAAATCTTAAGTATGATGAAATGATCATTATTAAATTTATTAGCTGCATTCTAATGTAGGTCCTTGTTTATGGTGAACAAATTGCATTACATTTGTATCAACAGTGAATTTTTTCATAGTTAATACACCTTGAGTTGGTGCATTCCAATTTGATGTACAAATTTCGCCATTGCTATACACTTTTTCAACGATTGCTACATGTCCATCTTCTGAACTACCTAAGACATTGGCAGGGAGAACCAGGACACTGCCCACGGTAGGAACTGCATCGACGTAATAGTCTCCAGTTTCTTTAGCTTGATCAGCAAATGTATAGGCAGATCCATTGAAAGCGAAATGAGTTCCAAACATTTGGAAGTATCTACCGTCTACCCACTCTGTACATTGACCCCTTTGATCTTCTGGTTTGGACTGGTTAACTTCAGTGTAAAAATCAGCTTTTTGTCTAATTGAAGCGAGCTCACAAGGTTCATCTGGTGAGAACAATCTTTTACATTGCTCATTAGTCTCAGGACTAGGTTCTGACGTTGGAGGAGCTGGATTATCTTCAGAAGGCTGATTTTGATTAGGTTTATAGATATTATTATACCAGAATTCAAACAGGAGTCTGATCAAAGTGTCAGGATCGATAGACCTGAGAAAATCCATATCGAAATCATCCCTCCTTACCAGTTTGTGAGGGTGGTTAAAATCTATGCAAAACAATTTTTTTTAGAATAATATAAAATTATTATATTTTATAAAATAATTACCAACAAAAATACTAGCTAAAGGAGATATTATAGAAATAATAAAGATCCAAGATAATTTCATTATATAAAAATTAGATTAATTATAATATAATAATACTATTTAAACTGTGAAAACTACCGATCTCATTGAGCACTACTCATATTATATATATATTGTTATGGATAAAAGCTTTGAGCCCAATACAAAATAAAGGGCGTATTACTATTCAATTTGATTGCATTTAAATTGTTAATAGAGTAATTTGAGGTAATTCGGCTTAATTCTAAGTTGCCAAATTCAATTGAATATTGCTTATTATAGGCTAACATCTATAACCATGCTATACTAGTCATATGTATCATTATTAATTTTATATGGCAATGATATTTTGTAACTTGTTATAATTAATATGGATGAATTATCTATGATTTTCGATTAATACTTTACTGTTTATAAATATTGAGCATAAGTTTGGCAACATATAAATAATATTATTTAACAGAATTTGGAATGAGCATAATTATATCAGTGTAACATTATACTATATCTAGTAATTTCAACCTATAATTACACCTTATTTTCATATTAAATTCGGATGATTTTAATAAAATACCGTTAACTCAAGTTTACAATACTATTAAAAATATCAGGTATTTTATATTAAATGATCATTCTATTGGCTATTATTTAGTATCACTATTTGGCAATAATCAAGTCTATTGTTTAAACACTTTAATATTTTTAATACTTATAATAACCATTTTCTAAATATATGCTAATTAATAAGAAAAAGATTAGCTATTAAGAATTTGAAACTTATGGAAAGATGATATCTAGAACTAAAAGATTGCCTGAATTAAAGAGGCATCAAGTTTATTAATATTTAGTGGTTAAAATGAAATATATTTAATAAAATTAAAAGCTATTATTGTAATATATTGAATAATAAGAATTTAAAATATCTATAAGTTAATAAATAAAACTATTACAATATTAAAAATATTCTGATATTATTTAAATATACTATGTTAATATAATATACTAATTTTTTATTATATATAATATTTTGAAATATTTATAACTTAATAATAGATTATAAAATATTATAATTTTAAATTTATTATTTAAAATTTATAACTTTGTATTTTATTTTACATAAACTTTTGATATTTAAAAATAAATCTTTTTATTAAAAACTAATATTTATATTATTTTAGTTAATCAAACTTATTTATAAAAATTTTTTTACTTATATAATTTTAATTATTTTAGATAGTTAAAAAATAAGTCTATAAGTTATAATATATTGATATTGAGACTAAATAAATATGAATTGATTGTAATTCAAGGAGCTATAAATAATATTTCCTTAGGGTATTAAATATATAAAAAGTTATTATAATTATTATAATCTTATATATAAATCCAATTTTATTAATAATTAAAAACTTTAAAATATTATAAAAATAGGTTAATATAAATTAATAGAATATAGAATATCATATATAATCCTAAAGGAAATGGTGAGAGCTTAGGGTTAAGTTTATTTAATATATTAAATATAAATATATTAAATAATTAATTCCATATTATTTAATATAAGTTATTTTTGATAGTAATAATATAATTTGTTTATTATAAGATAGTTTTATTACAATTAATATAGATATTTTCCTTCAAATATTGACTATATACAGATCAGATATATATATCAAATTAGAGGGAAAAAAACTTATTAATTTAATAATTGAAAACTAAAATTTCCCTTATTATTATGATTTTATAATTAAATTTATTTGATTTCAATTAAATAAAAATATATATT
>JNEM01011971.1:0-24176 GCA_000697335.1 Conidiobolus incongruus B7586 | reverse complement strand
TAATATTAATTAATATTCTTATATAATTTTATAATTCTTATTACATTTTTATAATAGTATTATATTTACTTATACTAATTAATCTATAAATATACTTTTGATTATATTTATCTATAATTTTAATATACTTAAGTTTTAATTTAAGTGTTTTTTTAATATTATTCTTAATAACCTTAATTATAATAGATTAACTAATATTAATAATTCTAACAATTTTATAAGTTGATTTATTTTCATTATAAAGTTAATTAATATATAAATAAACTTTTTTAAAAAGAGATTTAAGCATTATAATATTAATTTTAAATTATTAGCTTAATAATTTTATAATATATATAATTTAACAAAAAAAGAAAATATATATAAGTTTTGTTATTTATACCCTTTTAACTTATAAACCCACAAATTTATAATTTAATTTAGTTAAATTTTAGGTTTTGACATATTAACCAATAATTAATAAAATATAATCAAATATAGTTAATTATAATCAATTAATATAGATAAATTATATATTTAATTTAAATTTATTTAATTAAAAATTGTTTAAGATATAAGTAAATATATAAGAAATTTTAATTTTATGACTTACTTTTACAGGTTAGTGTATATATATATAATATACTTATATAACCAGTATTATAATATTTGATAACTTCTTAATCATATTAAAATAATGTTTTTTAATTTATTTTTTATTTTATTAATAATTAAAAAAATAATTATTAAAATTAATTTTTTAAATTTTAATTAATTCCTT
The DNA here is from genome assembly GCA_000697335.1 of Conidiobolus incongruus B7586. Lineage (NCBI taxonomy): Eukaryota > Fungi > Entomophthoromycota > Entomophthoromycetes > Entomophthorales > Conidiobolaceae > Conidiobolus > Conidiobolus incongruus. The sequence continues at coordinate 23,416 of JNEM01011971.1, read as the reverse complement.
TTTTAACTTTAGAATAATTTACCTAGTAAAAAATAATAAAAATAAATAAAACATCATTTTAAAAATTATTTGTAGATCTTAAATGATTTTAGAAGGTTTATAATTAAATTTTACTAATACAAAATTAAAAAACTTTTGATAATTATATAATTTAAGTAAAATAAATTAAACAATGGCTTTTCAAAAGTTAATTTTTTAATGAACAAAAATTATACACCATATATATAGTTTACAACTATATATTTTTGAATTTATTATGTATATTATTTTTTCTGAAACTAATAATATATTTAAAAAATCAGTAATTAAAAAATTTCCCATTTTTTCAATTCTGAGGTAATAATACTGAGAATTGAGATGAAGCATTGATAAATAAAGAATATCATTTTCTTAAATTAACATAGTTATTTTTATTAGATTTTGTTCAATATATAAAATTATATTGTTTATTATTAGGATTTTTATTGAATCAATCTAATATAATTATATTAAATAAAAATTTTGTAGTAGAAATATTTGCAACTGTAAAATTTACCATAAATTTTAAATAGAATTTTTGTAAATGTTCAAAAATTATCAACTGATCCAGATTATTATTTTGTTGTTATTACAAAAAGCCCGTATTTTATGGATCATCTAGATAAATATAGTCAAGTTTATATCAACATTATAATATAAATATTATAAATAATCTAAATAAAACAATTAGCTAGCATTCTTATTTTATAGATATAATATAATTTGATTTGTTTATTATTTAATACTTGAATTTTATTCTTTTTTATCTTCTATTATTGTTTCTTTTGTTTCATTTTGTTCAGAAGTCGTATCATTTAAAGCTTTATTGGCTTCCTCGTCGTCTTTGATTTCATTAGCGTAAATTTCAGGGAATTGTCGGAAACAAGCTTGCATCTCTTGAAATTTTTCTACACAATCGATTCCCTTTGGTTCGGCTTCACTGTAGTAAAAACAGGTGAACGCTTCCTTAAAGAAAGATCCACATGGAGGGTCTGCCATCCCGCCAAGACAGGGACAGTCCCAGTTGAATTCGCCAGTCTCTGGGTTCACAACTGAATTAGGCTCAACTAAAGATTCTGGAGGATGATCTTCCTGAATTTTCTGATAACTTTCTTCATCGTAAAAAATAATTGTATCGTCTCCGTCTTTTCTAGAATATGACATATTGTAAAATTATTTATGCTTTAATTTTAATAATTTATTTATTATTTTTTTAATTAAAAATTTTATATTTCTATTGATTTTAATTAAATTATCAACGTCAATAAATGGGTAAGTTATTTACATTTTTATTAATAAAATTAAAAATTATGGGATTGATTACTAATCAATATCAGAAAATTTTTAGATTTTTCCCAATTGATTTCCAATTCATTTTTTACTAGCATTTAATAAATTTTCATTTGTGTTATTCAATATTTTTATCTATTATTACTTGAATATAATATTAATTCTAATAATACAAAACAATATCAGTTTAATATGAATTTCAACCTCAAATATCAAATGAAGGTTTAATGTTTATTTTACTCAACATTGGACTGGTATAGGTTAGAAACAAAAATACATGACTGAATAAAAAAATTAAATGGATAAATATTATTATAACAACCGCTTTATTAAAAATATACATTCCAGAGTCTGAATATAGACTACACTACGAGTTATTTCTACGAGCTTTGGAATTATTATTATTTTCAAATTTAGAAAATGCCATTATTTTGATTTTATAAAATCTATTTTTAATACATTTCTTTTTTTTAATTTTATAATAAAATAATTGATCAAATATTTACAAATTGATATGAACCTTTTTTACACTATGTTCAAAATAATTGGCTTAATTAGTCTAAAAAATGAGCGCAGAAAATCATAAATGCATAAGTAAAATTCATTCCAATTATAACAATTAATAATTAAAAGCTGCGTAATTTTTGTATTAAGTGTGCTTTAATTCATTTTAAGTTTGGTTAATTTCCAAATAGTGCAAGTGAAAAATTCAAATTATACCATATTTAGTAAATTTTGGTTGTCAAACAATTTATCCACTTCATTGAAATAATCTTGATAATTTTAGTTTTATAAATTATTATAATCAAATATTCGAAATTGAGTGAATAAATATATTTTTAGGTTGAGTTTATTATGAATCCTATTAAAAATATGTTATCATTACACTATTATTTTTAGATTATCAATTTTAATATCAAAAATAAATATACCTTTAATTTATTCTGTGATAGGTAATTAGTAGAAAAATAATCCATGTGATTCATATGATAATTTAAATTTTTGATTTTTAAAATTTTCAATAAATTCATAATTATTAATTGTTATATTAAATCAATTGAATTCATTATAATTAATTTGAAATAATATATCAAATAAATTTGAAATTTAATCAATTTTATGAAAACATCTTTAATAAAGAATCCTTACAATGATTATAGAATATGATATAATATTTTGGAACAATTTTCCCTCTATATTAAGCAACTGGATATTGATTAAAATTTGATCAATCATTAATGTAATGATTTGAAAAAAACTCAAAATTGGATCAAGATAGCGTTAAAACTATTATCTAGAGTTGAGCATTATGTCAAACATCTAAAGCAGATCAATAATGAAAATATGAATTCATTAAATAATCAATACTAAAAAACATTAATTAAATCTTACATAATTCACTAACCCAGATCGATTGTTAAGTTTATTACCAATTTAGAAATAATCCAGAATATTTAATAGTATAAATTATAAAATTAAGTTCCTTATGGGATCTGATAGATTATTGATCTTTTTTGCCTTATTAGGGATCATATGCTTTAATTCTCATGGTTTAGTTTGATTCATTAAGATTCTAATTACTTTTGCTTTTCATTAATGTTTGAAATTCATGTGACAGCTCGCTTTCTAAGTCCTTTGGTTTATTTCATAATCATATCTTTAAATAAAATTTTGATGATATTGATAAATTATAGAATATTAAGTACAGTTGAATAAAAAAGTACATAAGTTCGTAATCAATACACAAAGCACAATTGAAAAAAAAACGAAAAATCAGATCTCTCAAAAATGTCAAGTATTAATGAAAAGGAAAAGTATTATAATTTTGAATGATTTCATATAATTTATTAAACTTACAAAAAATTTTACTTCAATTAACATTTGTTTAGAATAAATAGTTTGTTATTGGATATGGTTAAAAAGAGCAGATGACTCATCCAGCTTAATTAGTATTGAATCAATTTAATATCATATTCTATCAGTTTGATATCTATCATTGTTAGTTTGATTTTTAAAAACATTCAAATCTGACCAATTTAGAAAATCAAAGCAAATATATCTTTTTAGATTAAAATTAAATATGTATGGAAACAATGAAAGGCTTGGCTATATTGATGAAGTTTCGTTAATAAGTCCGGTTAAATATTGTTCACTCGATTGGGCTAAGGTGTGACAATTTTACTAAAAACCCTCAAAAATGTAGGCTTGGTTGATATTTAGATATATTGTTCCCTCTTGTCAATAATGAAACCAATATAATACTAATAAAATCGTATTCATATGACAAAAATGTTAAAAATTGATTTCAATTGTAGATGATTACCTGTTTTTGAATCATTAAATCATGGTATTAAATTCTTCACTGAGATGATTCATGGACTACACGAAAGAACGCGGTAGAACTTCATAGTCATTGAAAATGTTGAATGTAAAATTGGATGATGATTTCAAGTGATGATATCATAGGATTAACGATTGAATCTCGGATGGTTATTTATGAGTAAATATTGAATTTTTATTTTTGATTTGTTGGGATTAGATTTGAAATTAGTCGTTTTCTAAATTTGGAAAGTTGTTTTTCATTCACATTATTTGTGATTGGATAAACTGGGAATCATTATTAATTCCAAAGTGTATTATGATATCATCTCTCACCAATCACGTTGGTTGAATGGGGTTTAGATCAAGTTGAATTAAAAAGCGTTAATAATCTTTGTCATCACAATTCAATCAAAACGAAAAAGTATAAATAACTTAACTATTCCTTTAGAGACTACCATTAATTATTATTGTTTGTTTATATTTTCTTGTGAATTCTGTATTTGATTTAATTTTTACATTTATTTCATCTAATTTGTTTTCTATTTGTGATTTATATTTGAAGCTTTGAACTATGTCACAAATTGACTTTCGTTTAGCTGCCGCTCTTGCTTTAGCTAGCCATATTAATCCCTCCTCTACCTCAACCTCCAGATCCAATTCGTCTAGATCTAATTCGACTGATTCAACAAGTTCTAAAAGCTCTCAGCTGTCACCCCCCAACTCTTCCTTATTCGAAATTGATAATGTAAATAAAAATAATGCTCAAAATGAAACCGAAAAGAGCGAACACCGGATACCGGCCAGCAAGGGTGACATTGAGGACCACAATCAACATGACTGTAATGATCATAAAAAAACAGCCAGATCAAGGTCCTTACAAGAAGACGATGCATTCATCTTTCGCGATGCTGCTCACAAATTAAATCAATACCAAAAATCCAATCAATCCTTCTGTAGAGATCCCTCTGAACTTTGGAACGATCCTGAAATCCGCATGGCCATGTCTAGAGCTTGCGATGTCATGCAATCTCCTGAGGCTCTTGAGATGATGCGCCAATGTGCTTCTAAAGCTCGCAGAGATGCTGCCAAATCTCAAACTTTATGCAACCCACTCAACATCAAAAGCAAAAACTGCCAAAAGACAACCCATCCCACTCAAAAATACAATATTTCAGAACCATCTCTAGATACACCGCCTGCTTCATGGGTTGATGACTGGAGCCCTAATTATTCTAACGATACCCTCTCTACCACGTACAGCAGTAAATCAGGACGATCGCACTGTTATTTCTAAGTCATTTTTCGGTAAAGTAAATTGCTTTACTTTATGAACCTTTGTATTGTAGTCACCTGTATTTTTATTAATCAATTAATAAGATCCATAGAATCGCATACTAATGTGATTTCATTGGTATTCTATATTTATAAAATCTATATTTAACAATCTCAATAAAATTCGAAATTACGCAGATAATTTATTATTAATGTATTTCATTCCATTATATTGCATAGTATTGCTCATAGTTTTAATGATTTTTACACATTTGTAGAATAGTGATTATCATCTTAATTAACGGTTTTGAGTAAGTCGTTTGATGCAATCGGAATCAAAAGCTCAAGCATTCATCAAATAATGTTTAATGCCTTTTTTGAACTTGCCTATATCAAACTTTTACACACATTGTACTTGCTTAATTGCTAAGTTTACATTTTTATCGATCGATTAATAGAATATTAATATTTTATATTGGTATCTTTCACATTTTTATAGTCATATTACATTTTCTCAGATTTAAAATTTAAAAACTACAATATAAGTAGTATATTTTTTCCAAATTCAATTTATGCCTTGAATTAAATGTTTTACAATACAAAATTTCAAATTAAGCATAATAAATGAGTTTTTACTTAATCCTTATTTCAAAATAATTAACTAGCAGAAATATCTAAATATTATTATATTAACATTCAAACTAATAATAAAAGTAATATTATAACATTGTCGATAATAAAATCATCAAATTATATTAAGATATCATAGATTATTTCATTTTTTTTCTCATTGAATGATTTAATAAAATCAAATACCCATTAAAAATATTACTAATTTTAATAATGGGTACCTTAGAAGTTATAAAGATAAGTAATTTAGCTATTTTGAACATTATATGAAAAATGACATCACTATTACACTATTATAAAAGGTGTTATATATTTATAGTGTGAGATAAATTTAAAAAAAAATCTAATTTATTCTAATGATATTTCTTTTAATATACGAAAAGTTAAATAGAGAAAACAATAAAATTTTATAATTATTTACATAATTCAATGATAAAGGTGAATTTGAATATTCTAAACTTTATTATAAATTATAACTGAGGCTTAAAATAAAAATTACTAGTATTGTAATGTAGCTTATTAAATAAGAATTGAATTATTATTTTTAAATAAAAATATGTTTTTATAAAATAATTTATTGAAAATTTAAATAAAATTTTACAAGTTTAAGAAAAAATATTCGATAGAGCTTAATGTTTATTAGTGTTTATTAAATCAATGGAATTTAATTTATATACTACTTCAAAGAATACTTAGATTACTATGACACTTTCAAGCTAAAATATATTGTATATTTAAATTTAAGATATATACATTTATTTAAATTCTATTGGCATGCCATTAATAGTATTCGATTAACCATAAACTGTTATTGATTAAGAAATCCATATTCGAACAAATCTATAATCAATTCAATACCAGGTGGAATATTTGAGAAAAGATGCTATTATAATAATTTAAAAACAAGAAAACTATTAGCGATTAAATCATTATATTTATTATATGCTAATGATAAATAAGATAATATTTGAGTTATATAATAAATAATATTATTCAAATTTATAATTTTCAATATCGTAGATAACAAACTTGAACAAAAAGAACTTAGACAAGCCAATAAATAAAAGTATTTTGAACATAGTATTTTTCAAACTCACATTTTAATATGGGTAGAAATATTAAAGATTTTATATTCATATCATATGTATAGTTCATTGAGTTGATTTCGGATTAATATATACAGTCACATTAAGTATACTAACAATATTGCTTGTCAAAATATTTTTGGTGAAATTTTCAAACATATTCATTTGTCAAATATTGGTTCGAATTTCAATCTCACTTTACCTTTGCTATATATATTTCTTAAGTACACTTGAATCGTTAAGAATAATATATTTTATAATATCAATCAGTTATATTGATGGTATTACAAGATTTTTCAAACTTGACAATTTGAATATAAGAATAGGGATTATTGAACCTGTAAAGATACAAAATTAAGAAGTTCCTGCTATGTATTATTTTTATGTACATTATTTATTGTTTTCAATTTGCAAATCATTTATGTCCCATTTGTAATTTTTAAAATTAATTTGGAAATGATGACATTTTGATTGATAAGATTGTTCTTTTTTTGTGTTTCTAATAATTAACCATTGGATAAATTATTCTTATTAATCACTATTTAACTCATTAACTAAAGACTATTTCAATCATTCACCTCTTATACTTGATACTATTTACTATCTCAAATTATCTACAATCATTCAACAAAGTTAATTTTCATCTAATCAGAATGTAAGCTATCCTTGATCACTTGCCTAAGGCTTCCTCTGCGCTATATCTTATACCATCTTTTAAAGTCACTACTGTGTTACTCACAGAATCTTCCAAATTTTTTATTGAACCTTATAAACTAAAATTGTATAAAATTTCAGTAACTTAAAACATTTAACTAAGACTTTTATAATTATTATGATTAATTTAAAATTAATTTATATATATTAACAAAACAAAAAATATATGTAATTGAAATAAAGATAACCAAATTGAACCTTAAATATAAACAAAAATTGAAAACTTATTAAATTAACATAATACTAAATTTTTGAAATATTTAAAAATCAAATTATAATATTAAATTAAATAATAATCAATACCATATTCTTATTATGAATCTAAAATATTAAGTAGTAATCACAATATTTATTTTAATTAAACAGTTATAATAGAATAGATATTATATAATAAGATATTTTTTAAAAATTTTAATTTATTTATTAGCAACTTGAGTTCTTGCTTGATAATTCATATAACAATTCCAACTCAATAAACCTTAATTTAGTATTTTGTATAATCTATAATAATTCAAGATTGATCAATTCTACTATCTCTTTGGCAATATAAGATAAATTAAATATAGTATCTAGATAGTGAGCAAAAAATCCATATATATACATACTATTCAAAAAGTTTTTGAACAAAACTATATATAAATTTAAATACAGAATCAAATGATAGTAATGAAAATTTTGAGGGATTCAATTAGTTATACAAATTTTAATGTTTGGTATTGAGAGTTATTAATTAGGATAAAATGAATATGCATAGAGTTCAACTTTCAAAATTTTAGATTGTAAATAACACAATGGCTATTATAGTTTTAATATATTTTTAGTTGTTTTATACGATAGATTATCATTTAAATTAATTTTCATTAAGAAGGTATGAATATTTAATTATATATCGAAGTTAGATGGAGTTATTTAATAATTAAGCTATTATAAAATCTGTTATTATCATAATATTTGAATATTATATTGAATATTATACAGATTAATCATTATTTCAACAATTAAAAAATAAATATATATTTAATGATAAATGATATTCTGAAAGTGGGTGATAAATTAATAAAATAAATTGATGAAAAGTGAAATTTGATATAAAAAATGTAATTCTCATTACGATTCCACCAGGGATCGAACCTGGAATCTCTTGATCCGTAGTCAAGCGCCTTATCCATTTGGCCATGGAACCTTAGTCCATTAATTCAAATTCATATTTTCAATTTTTTTAAATCTGAAACACTACTTAAATAGTCAAATATATTTTTAATTATTTTTTCAAAGAATATACATTTCCTATAATCAATAAATTTTGTTATTTTTCTATATTTTCTTATTTTTTAACCAACTAATATTCAATATTATTTTACTTTAAACACTCTCTATATAATTAAAATAATCTTTTCTTTTGAATGTAAATTTTTTTTCATTCTAATATAATATTTTCAAAATTTTAAAGTTGAGGATTATTGAATATATTTAGCAATATTTTTCAAACAATTAAATTCAAAAAAAAATTTATAAAATTGTGAAATATGTTGAAAAAATTAATACTGTATAAAGAATATAATTTTTTTATTTTAAATTCAAGAATAATTAGATCAAAATATCACAAATAATTAAAAAAAATTGAAAAACTGATTTATATTAATGGACGATAACTTAGCAATTATATCCAACAAAGAATATTCTCATCCTCTAATTATCAAAATAGTTGTATATTTTTTTGTCAAACATTATCAGAAATGATAAAATCAAATAGGATTTTCCCAATATCAATTTGCAACAAATTATCAGTTAAAATACCACATTTAAAACTTTAAAATTAGTTAAAAAATCAAAATATTAAATGTTAGAAAATTAAAGTAATATTAGTTGTATTTATTAATAGCAATATGTCTATGAAATTATGAATTATTGAAGGAATAAGAATGCTGTAGTTAAAAATACTGTTACACTTGAAACTGCAACCATATTTTGGTTTGCTGAGGATATGGATGCAATGGTTGATGGACCGGAAGATTTGCCTGCGGTGGTGGATGCCTTTCCGCTACCACTACTCTTATCACTGGCATTAGTGCCCGAACTTGAAGTACCATTGTTTGAAGTAGAATTGGTGCTTCCTGCGATGGTGGAATTATTAGCAGAAGTAGTACTATTACCAGCTAAACCGCCAGCAGTTCCAGCCCCAGCTGGTCCAGCTGATCCGGCGGCAGCACCACCAGCATTAGGTGATCCAGCAATTCCGGTTGCGGTTGCAGATGCAGCGGCAGCACTGGTAGTTGCTGCAGCAGCGGCATCAGCTGCAAAAACGGTAGCAACGGCTGAGAATAAAGCTAAGCAAGCATTGATTTTCATGATAGCTATAGAATGCAAACAGATTAATCGATCAATGAAAGATATTGATAAAAGCGAGCTAAATGGTGTCTTTTATAGTCAGTAGAATTATTTTAGATAATGTACACTAATTAAGTCTAGGTAAACTATCACATGAATTAATTAGTATCAAATACTTCAAAAAGATTAATTTAATGTGGAGAAACCGCACTAAAATTAGATATAAACTTATTAAGAATTCAATTCAACCTTATCACATGTAGTAAAAAATTTATATGTAGCTAAATATATTATTCTAATATTAGCACCTTCCCCTTAATATTCATTTGATAGACATAATATCGGTATTTTGATTGAAATTATGTCATAGATTTTAGATTGTTTCGGTTATTTTGATAGTGTATCAAACATTTAAGCTACTTATTGATTCAACTTTAAAATGATTTCATATTTTGATATTATACTCAATTTATTCAGGATAATTTATTTGAATTGAATCAAAATTCAAGTAATATAAAAAATGATTACTAATATAAATCAAGGGAAAGCTCACAATTTAATTTAGTATCAATTATATTATCAATATTTAAGAATAATCGTCAAAGAATTAAAATAATATTGAAATTTGGTCAAATTACTTTGAGTTAGAAAGATCAAGTAACTTTAGATTTATTATTTGCTGATCTAATTGAAATATTCTCTAAAATACCCAATCAAATAATTAAAGGAGTATATATTAAAAGCTATAAAGGATCTCTCGAGGAAACCATTGATTATATATTGAATAAACATGATAAAATATCTGATTTAAATCAAATTAAAAATAAAAATCAAACATTTGACTAAAATTAAACTTTTAAATTTTGTCAATCTTCTAAAGTGAAACGCAATAGCCTTAAATATCAAATTTTGGAATTTCAAATAATTATAGAGCTAACTTGTTGACCTTGTTTGTACCTGACAAAATTCAAGATTTCTCACTTAATATATTGATTTTAAATGCTATACCCAAGAAATTAGCTGAAAAATGCTCAAAGATTGCTTGAAATAGAGTGTAGAATTTGACAAACCTAAGTGTTATATGTTTGGCAGACAAATTGAGTCCAATCATTAGAGGTAATTGTATAAATCAACTATTGAGTCAGAATTCCCTGAGGGGACTTATCAACTCAATTCAAGAGATGTTAATATCAGAAAACTTCTACAATCTATTGATAATTCTATAAAACTGATCAATGATCTGGTAAATAAATATAAAACTAAATATACAAAAAAATATCTGATATCATGTACAAGAGTTTTAGATTTAATGATTGTCCTTTTGTAGTAAGGATTGGGAATGTAATGCAGCTGTGATCAATTTATATAAAGACGGATCAAAATCTGTAGGCTGACACAGTGACAACATATAATACTTTAATTCTTTTGGTATTGCTATTATTTAATTTTTAAGATGCCACATTTAGGGTCTCAAACCAATCATTGCATCTTGGAGACTTGGAGCACCAAGAATATTTCGAATTCTTAAGCTTGCAGAAGATTCTAAGCATACAATATACTACATTCCTCTTCCTCAAAACAGCGTTATTAATTTGTATCCGCTGATGCAAGAACAATGGAAGCACACAGTTTTGCCTAAAATGACTGTTAATCCTCATAATGACGATATACTATGTCAGAAAATTAATTTTATGTTTAGACAACATTCTGTTGAATTCTATCCTGTTAAGAGTTCAATGTGATTACAACATTGAATGTTTTCTCAACTGTGTATTCAAACAAGGATCTAATCATGGTAAATATTTCTGACAGTAGAGAGTTGAACCAAGGATGGGATTTTCTTAATTGGAGTGAATTAAATGATATATACTATGATGGATATAATTACTGAATGAGAACACAGAGCTACAATAATAAATTACTTTTTATATTTGATCATAACACATGAAATGGTTATAGAATATATTTGAATTTGATATTTATTATTGATATATATTATCCTTTTCTGATAGATATTTGATATTTTGTTATTAATGAATATAAAAATTATTTACATTATAAAAAATTAAATAATAATTTTAAATTGAAATTTTAATAAATAATTTATTATTATTTCAAATATTAAATTAAACTAAAATCAATACTATGTCAGTTATATATATATATATAATTAGTTTATATAATTATAATAATAAATTTTAAAAAAATATAGCTTTAATTGATAGAATAACAAATCCTTGAATATCCTCGAAATTTGATGAATAGTGTAGCGATTATCATTGATGAAATATATAGTATTATGAAAAAGTCTCATAGAATAAGTTGATTAGAACATTTTATTAAATTAGTAAGTATTATAAACCCATTATATTTAATATACAGTAATACTATCAATTATGATATAGAGTAATATGATATAAGACTTTTGAGATAAATATCTTTGTAATATTTATTTTAAAATTATAAAACTTAATTTGTAGTATTTTCTAATGTATTAAAAAAGTAATAAATTCTTTATATAGTTTTAACATAAATATATTGTATTATCTCTAATTAATTATAATATTTAGTTTGAAAATTTATAAAGTGATAGATATTTTTAATATAATGACTAAGTTAATCCAAATTTTAATATTAATTATAATAAAAATATAATCAGAAAGAATTTTTACCAAAACATATATTTAATATAATAATATTGATACTAACCTTTTTTTAAATATCTAATATTAATTAATATTATTACTCAATTAATATATTGAAGAATTTATGTAATATATAAATTCATAATATAATTATTATCTAAAGCTAGTACAATGTCTCATATTCTTATTTATAACATAATTTATTTATCTCAAAGTCGTTATTAAAATTAGATTTTGAATACAATAATGAGTCTTTGATCTTTTGGATATGTCTAAAATTTTAATAGCAAATTACATATAATGAATTTATAAAATACTTTTAAGTCTGTATATTGACATTTTGAATTATATATAATATAAATTGTATTAATTCATAGTAATTTTATAATATGAATTAAAAATAATAATATTGAAATAATTTATATTTGATAAATTTATAAATAACCGAATCCAAAACTGGTTATATATAAATTTTTAGGGTGTGAAGAGTTATTGAAATGCTTAAGAATTCAGATTAACAAAAAAGATGAAAACATATATACAACTAACCTTGTTAATAAAGTTATTTTTTAATAATTTTGATGGTTAATTATAATATAAAACGATCTTGATAGAATATTTCCCAGAGTACAATTGATAGTCTAAAAATGCAATATTGTATATGGATAAAAAGTTTTGTGAATTTACGAATTAAATCCAAACATTATCAATTGTTCATAATACTATAACAATATTGGGCAACTAAATTAACTCCATTAAAAATATCAATTATATCTCCTAGCCTTTTCCTACCATTTTTAAATAAAATAAAATTAATTCATGATTTTAAAGCATAACTTCCAATACTGGGTCACCAGAAGTAAAAATGCTTAATACAAAAGGCATTGATTATTTAACATAAAATTTATTACACCACTTGAATGATTTAACTTTTATCAAAATATAGTTCAATTGGAAATTTCTAAAGATTTTGAAATTTTTTAATATATCAATCTTAGTTATATTTTTTGGATCACAGCATTGTACATGTGAAATATTCATATTAAAACATATTAACAAGTTTGATTTTCAATATTCCAATTCAATTGATATCAATTATCAATTGAATAATTACTGACTATAATAATCTTATTTGGTAATCCTATTTATATTCCATAAAGAAGATCCATTCTAAATAAAAAAGATATCGTTTAAAATCTATTTTTATACATTTTAAAATTCCAAATATAAATAAATATATATATATACATGATTCTATGGAACAAAATCAGGGTAATATATTTCATAATAATTAGGAATTCAATTAAATTAAAAATTTTTATCATTAAATGTTAAACAAATATTGTGAATTATATCATGCAATTAGTAAAAATGAGAAATAAATTTAGAATGGGCTAATTAATGAGAATTTTTTTTAAAATAATTGATTATATGATATATAGTATTATATTAGGCATTTGCAAGATAATAATATAAACTTTAACCCTTTTTGCTCATTTATTAATATTATATTTACCCATACAATTCGTGAATCTTAGAATTTACCGACTTGGTTAAATCAATAAGTAATGGATTGGCTAATAGTTTGTTAACAAAGCTATATTTCAATATTCATAAATATTTCACTGCTGTTTGTTAAGTTATATAAAGAATTATATATTATTGAAATAAACTTATTTAGTATAGGGCTATATGTTTCTTCAAAATTTAATATATAACAATAGTTTTCATTATAGCTAATATTGAAATATTATTTAAAAGGTTAAATTATGAAATAAAGTTCGAGCTAGATAATTGTACTAAAATAGTTGAGAATTAATGATTTCACTATATAAAAAACATGTAATTCACTAAACAAGTGATTGAATAATTCAAAAATTATGTCTGAAAATTAATTCAAGCATAGACTATTTATAAAATAATATACTCAAATATAGTTTTTGAGAATCTAATAACTCTTAAATATTATCCTGCGTAATTTAAAAATAATTTTCAATTTGATATTTATTAATTTTAATTGAAAATCTAACTTTCAAAATAATATCAATACTATCAATTGCCTACTGATAATCTGCAAATTAATTTTAAATGTTGCCAGTTATAACCATAATTTAATTTTAAAATTAGGATTTAAAATATAGCTTGATAAAAATTTTAAGATTAATTGTAGAATAAATAATAAAGAATACTTTTTTATTAAATAAAAATCTTTATACTTTAAAAATATCATTAATTATAGAATGTACAATTTAATGTTATTATATTAGATATTTGCAATATGGATTATTTCTGGTCTGAATAATCAATTAAAAACTAATAATTAAGTATATCTTGGCTAATAATTGAAATTACCAAATTTAGGAGTATATCATAAGTAACTTCATTATTGTATTATAAATCTAAATAAAGTCATAATAAAGAAATATACATATATATACATATTAAAAAATATTCAAGATACCAGTGTTTTAAAATATATTTTTTGAATTGTCAGATCAACGATATAAATTTGAAATAGAATCCTAGTAAATTCTTCTTATTTGGAAATTAGCTTGGTTTTGAATGTTTGGATGGTTGAATTAAGAAGTTCTAAATTCATTAAATTGTGGAGTTCAGTTGACGCCTCAGGGTAGACAATTAATTGAAAATTCATGGTATTCTGATATCTCTGGCGAATCTTCAATGATCTCGGTATATTAGGAAGGTACCTGATATCTTTGAATTATGATAAGTTGATTAATACTGGATGATGCTCTAAAGTTTTTGAGATGGTGTTAATTTGATACTTTGATGGCATAGCTAATGATTTATCCTATCACTTGTTATTTATGGCGAATGAGTTTCAATTTGCAGCAAATTCTTTGGTTTCATGATTGAGACATGAATGATCAGCCAATCGGATGCGGGCATGGATGCAGGCAGGTGATTGACTGATGATTGGCTCTTGGATTGCAGACTGTGGAGGATGATTGGATGGGGGAGTGGGTGAAGAATTACCAAATGGTGAAAGAAAGTTTAAGTGGGGAATTTGGCGGCTAAGAGTTAATTGCTGAATCACCAAGTATTAGAATTTGAGCAAATCAGATACTATGTGATGATTGGAATGATTAGGGGTATCCCTTTATAAACACGCTGAGCCTTCACTCCATTCAAGTTTCTTAGCATTCCATTCGTTTAGTTTCATCTCCTTTAGTTATCTTTTCCCTTTCACTCTTACTTCCTTTTAATTTAATTAATTATCCACCACTTGCTCAATCGAACTATTCACCCAATACCAATAATTCTGGCATATCTTTGTGTTGAGTGGAACAGGTTATTTTGAGAGCAACTTTTTTATATATATACTTCTTTTAAATATTTTTATAAATTGATAATTAATTAATTACTGATTTTTACTCTAATTATTTTATTAGAGATCAATCGGATTAAAAATGTATATTAGATCAATATCCTTCGTATTCACATATATTGTTTATTTATCAACGCTAATAGCTCAAAATTCCGACAACACCAATCCTTTAGGACTCAAAGTTGAATATGTCATAGCTTGGCTAAACAAGAATTCTAATAGCTTTGGAGCAAATTTAACATTATCTTTTGACAAGCCGATTACTCAAGACTTTTTTATCGAATTACAATGGCTGAATAATCGTGTTGAAGCGAGTCCTTTTTTCGGACCTTTCAGAGCATATAACCTTGCTGGGAAGGGTTATGCTCTAAAATATATAGGTCAACATAATAAAAACGCTACGGAAAATAACGCTAGTTCAAAAACTGTAGTTAGTAACTTTAATGCCAAATTGATACTACTGCCCTCAGAAGATCAGGAAGATATCAACCAATTTATTTACCCAACGAATGTGTCTCTTCTTGTAGGCGAGTACCTCAAAAAGAGCCAAACTTACAATCTCACCAACTCCGACTTAAAGATAGACATGCGTAAACCTGATATGGACTCACCGTTTGGACCACTCTTCACACAAATGGCTTATCTTGGGCCAAAATTATTCCTTGATAATGAAGGTCTGGATCCTGAAAAATCCGCCACTGGTAACTACCTTGTGGGTGTTCCCATCGGATTGATCATATATAGCATAATATTTAGCATCGGCTTCATCAGCTATTTATTAGGACATATCAACCGAAGCCGACTAAGAAATCGTAAAATATTTAGAAGGAGTAAATAATACTTGATTCTAAACATCAACAACCACTCCAATTCGGGTCTTAACTTATGAAATAACAATTGCAATTAAAATTAACTCAATAATTTTAATTTACAAATAAAATAATATCAATCAACACTATCATTACAGCTTGAGTATTGATCACCCATTACCAATTTCCTCACTTCACCACGTTATTTTAAACCAATTAAATTTATATCACCTATTGCAAATTAAACTCACTTAAAACATTCTCAATTTCATAAATAATAAATAGAATTATAAAAACTTGAAAACATCAGCATGCAAGTAGGTTTCATGAAATCCATTCCACATCAAGGTGCCCAAGAGAAATATTTCCAATAATGCATCAAAATCCGATTTAATAGTAAACTCAATAATTTAGCAATATCTAAAAGTTACCCCTCAAAGACTTCAAACAATCCAATTATCAGCACGTATTTAGCATCTTATACAGTTGATCGAAATTACCTATTCGAGTTATTGATCATTTAGTATTGTTTTGATTAGTTATTGAAATGTTTCTTTGTTTCAAATATAAAGAATTTATTTTATAATATTAAACCAAAAAATAAATAGAATGATTAAATTTATTTACCAAGCTCTGCCTGAGAATCGAACTCAGATCGCAGGATTCAAAGTCCTGAGTGCTAACCATTACACCAGCGGAGCTTGATGGTCTAACCAGCCAATGAATTAAATCTATAATTATTAATTATTTTATAACAATCATATATTACACTTTATTATTCTATTCCAAGAATAATTTTTCATTTTGAACTCTTTTATTTTTTTAAAGTATAATTCTTATTTTTTTTATTCCTTTATTATATTTTTTTTAAAATTTTAAAAAAAATTCTAAATATATTATTATGAAATATACAAATATATTATATTATTTAAGTATATATAAGGCATAATTATTTTACTATTTATAATATAATATAACTAATATTGTCATATAAAATGAATAAATCAGGTAATTATTAATAATTGAAAATATATTAATTTAATTCAATAATATATAATATAATATAAATTATTTAATATAAGGGTTATGAAATAAATATTAATTATAGCACTTATAATTATAATAAATGATTATAACAAAGTCATTATATATAATCAAATTGAAAATTTTAATTAATATTTAATATTTATATTATATTGAATTTCATTCTATTTTTTTTAAAATAAATGATAAAAATTAATATATGATTAAACTTGATTTTTTTTGTAAAGAGTTAAATTTAATTATTGGTAAAATAATCTTTTTTATAAAAATCTATTTATAGTT
This sequence comes from Conidiobolus incongruus B7586, assembly GCA_000697335.1. Taxonomy (NCBI): domain Eukaryota; kingdom Fungi; phylum Entomophthoromycota; class Entomophthoromycetes; order Entomophthorales; family Conidiobolaceae; genus Conidiobolus; species Conidiobolus incongruus. Next base: position 5,628 of record JNEM01011971.1, on the reverse strand, counting down.
AATATATTAATTGAAGAGTTATAAAATTTCAAAAATAGGTTCACTAATTAATTTAATCTCTAATATTTATACTATTAATCAAATTATTTATTTTTTTTTCTTTGATATTTTTATATTATTGTTTGTTTTTCATCAATATTTTTCCATTTTGTGAAAATAATTTCAATATTGTATTGTTTATATTATCTTATTTAGTATTCAACATCTTTTGTATTCCACAATATAGCAATGTATATATCAATAAAATAGATTCTAATTTAACGTATACAAACTGGTAAATTTTACAAATTGAATCAAGCAATTTTTGATAAATTTAATTGATTACAATTTATTCTATTAAATAACTAATATTAAAAATCGCAATATCAAAATAATAGTATAATAAATAATCCCCCACCATTTATTAGCTCTGGATTATAAAGCCAATATCATTGTTTTCATCAACTGAGTAATAACTGAATAAATTTCGATTCTTCAAATCAAAGATCAGTTGAGGATCCTTAAGTGAAAAAATCACTGAATTTTTGGAATTTGTTCTTAGTTTGAATAGTTTGATAATGAGGGTTTGCAGTTGAGAATGGTGATATTACTTAAATATTGGGATTAAAAAGTTTGATAATAGGTATTAGATATGGGATTTACTTAGTTACTGTTTGGTTATGGATTGGATTGAGGTGAGATCTTTAAAATCTTTCACGTGATGAATGTTCAAAACTAAAGGGGACTGAATTAATATATGAAAATATAGTATATCTTAAATAATAAGTTACATTTCAATCTATTTTTAAGTTTAGTCTCATCAGTTTGAGATTTAGGAATTTGAATTTCGTCATGTTCTAAAAAATCAATTTAAAACTCAGATTAAAAAACTATGAAAGTTACTGTTTATTAGTATATTATTATTAGGATGTAATCTAATAAAATCTTGAATACTTAAATGGGTAATACCTTGTGTAATAAACTTGGATTGATATAACGTTCCCAATCTTTTCTTTCTTCAGCTGTAATATCACTACCGTTCAATCGCGTCAACTTTAATAATTTTCTAAGTGTATTCGCTCTTCTGTTGGCGAAATCATCTATATTAATTCAATATATGATCAATATTAGAATATGAAATGAGTTTACCATTAATTAAAACATTAGGGAAACAGATATTAGGTTGAGCAATTGATAGCCAATCATTCAAAGGATTTTCATCAACGTGTAATTCTTCTAATGTATCATGAATTAATTGGGGATTTTTGGGATCTGTGAAGTATTTCATTTGGTTGTGAGATAATGCCAACTTCATTAATCTATTCATAACATCAATAAAAATTCAATTAACATTATTTAAATAAATTATTTGGGAAATCGCTTCAATTCCACTAAACTATTAACCATACTAAAAAAATTAAACTGAAGATTTAATACTTTTTAAATTTGAAAACTAGTGAATTTGATCACAATTCACTGGTTTAAATTCAACCTCCTCCAATTTTTTATCTTTTAAAGTTAATTCTTTCTAAATTTGTCAGTGCGGGCTCTAAATACCCTAACTGTAATTTTATTTAATCATTGATATATATAATAGATCATTAATATAAATATAATTTTACCTGTTCCTAATTCATTCCAGTTTTATTTAAATAAAAACATTTTAAATATTGAAAATTAATCTCTTCAAGGTTTATTGGTTGAGTAAGTGATTGAAATAGATTATCATTAATACAATAATTAACGATTGAATATAATTTCAATATTAATTTTATTACCTAAGATTTAATATTGATAAATTATCTAATTCACTAACGATACTACCAATAATTGGCCAATTATTCAACAGATTACTTGTTAAATTCAAAGCTTCTAAACCTAAATAATTTATAAATAAACCTAATTTCATAACTGATAATTTAAGTTTACTTGACAAATTCTTTCCCAACAAATTTTTATTCCAATTAAACCTAATGCAGTAACCCACCAAACTAATAATCTTCAAATTTTGAATTTGTTTTTGTCTATTAAAACTATCCTCAAATCCTACAGTTTCTACCTTCTTAGAGCTGTCATTCAATTTGCACCTCTTGTTCATCATACTATTGTCAGCTGTAGCATATTTGAGTAATATGGAATCGTAGAAATCCGTTCCTAAGTAATACTGCTTCGAAGTTTGCGGTATTGTTAACGAGTTTTGGAGTGTATCCATTTTAATAAAACTACGGGAATTGGGTTTCGATACTCCAAACTATTGTCGACTTTGAATTTCACCAGAATGTTTACCTCTTTTGACATCATCTCACTCGATGCCTATTACTTCACCAGGGATTTTGTTAACTTGACCCTTGTATTTTATGGTACCGGGATATTCTTCAATTTGTATCCTTTGGTTGATTTGAAATTTGAAATCTATCGTTTTTTATATTAACTATTTAAAAATTTTGAATTGTATTAGAATGATGACATAGTCACAAAATATGATATATTATAATAATTTTGTATATATGATTATGGGATTTGATAGAATAGATTTATTATATTGAAATACTAAATTAAAACCAAATTCTATGTTAATAAAAAATATTAAACTAAAATGAAAACATATTTTTAAATAAAATATAGTTAATATTATTTTGAACCAATATATAATGAATAATTATTTGAATTATTAAAATCTAATAATAAGAGTAAGATAGTTTTTTATTAATTATTTATTCTGATAATAACTAAAAAGAAGGTGTATTAAAATAATATTCAAAAATAAAAATAAAATATTGATGATACTATACCATTTATTTGTTGTTGGGATCTACATAATATGACGTAACTGGCTGAACTTTACCCAAAGCCTCGCAAGCCTTTAACCATTCGGGCTTAACCACTGCAACGTTTAATTTAACAGCCATATCGTAGGTAGGACCTTGAGCTTGGTGACACAAGAGATGAGTACATTCAATAGAAATTTCGTCGGTCCACTTAGCATCGATACGATCGCAACACTTTTTGAGTTCTTCAACTTCGGCAGCATGAAGGAATGGGTCAATACAAACGTGAATACCCGATAAATTCGTAATATTATGAGTTGTCACCGACACAGTATTACTCTGGAAGGTACCCGCAGAAGTCACTAACACCACGTAAAATTCGTAATTCGTCTCCATTTCTAATCCCGAAAGTTTGATCATATTGGATTGGGTAGGCAAAGAGTGCGGAGTTCTCACTCCGTTCTTGAACACTTGAAACTGTTTCAAGTCCGCGGTATGGAGAACCAGAGGCTCCCAACTGAGGACGACACTTGTCTGCGTCACCGATTTAATATTCAACTTGGGGGGTTCTGGCGCCTTTGTTCCAAATTCCTCCCTAATCTGGTGCTGTAGCTTCCAAAATTCGTCCAATCTGTTGGTCTCTTCCTCGATATCACGAGATACTTGAATTTTTATAATAGCTCCCGATGGTACATTCTCTGGTAATAGTAATGATGGAAACTCTATTAAGTGATTATCTTCAGTTAACAAAATAGCCTAAATTTTCAATTAAAAATCTGATATTTTTAAGTCTAAATTTATATACCATTCCAGCGTCCACTTTACCAACTGTGAATTGAGCACATGAAGGATTCATAATTAACTATAATTTATTTAAAAATTTCAATATTAATATTTTGATTTTAAAATTATTAAGTTTAAGAAGTGAATTTAATTAATTGAATTGTTTAATTTTAATTGAATGAAATTTAATTTAATGGGTTTTTTTAAATATAATCAACAGTCCAATTAAATTAATCCAATTTGTTAATTTTGAAATTTTTTTTAAAAAAATAATATAAATTATATTAATAAATTCAATGAATAAATTCCAATATTATGAACCTAAATTTAGCTTTATTCAATAATAATATATATTATTAAAAATACAGTACCATTTTGAATTAATATTTTTTATTGATAATTTATCTAAAATTGTATTTGACTATTTATATTTATATTTATTTTCAATTAGTTATATATATTTTTAATTTTAAGTATTTATAAAATAAAATGGTAATATAAACTAATAAATTATAATTTTTTAATTGAATTATAACTCCCAACAATAACGCTGACTAACTCCCATTAGGTATCTCAAATGAATTTAACATATAATAAATAATTCTTAGCTTTTGATTCAATAATTTTGAAATTTCAAGATTTATATAATTTATAATAGAAAATGAAATAATTAATGAAAATTCAAGTTATTTTTAATTACTATTACCTTGATTTTATAAATATTACATTTCAGATTATTCATAACTCAAAATAACATAACCTTCAAAATTAAGGACTAGATTTGATATATTTTTACAACTGAGTTTAAATCTTTGATCTGAAATTTTCTTGATGAGCATTATTGATAAGTGTTAATATGGAAGATAATGGATTTTCAAAACTCAAACAGGGAATCACCAGTGGTAAACAATAGGTTATTACAAAGTTAAGGGAATTAATCGGTTTCACCAAATAAGGCTAAAATGACTTTCTGTTTATCAAGCTCTTTGGATAAAGTAAATATCTCAAGATTGTCACAACAAAATATTTTTGTGAGTGTTGCAAAAAAAAAATTAGAGACTGGATACTTTTGAAATAGTGAGAAATAGATGATATTTATTAGTTCACCCATAATAAACTTATATTAGTTTCCATTATTGATTTTTGAGGGCAGGAGTGCTTCACTGCCAGAGAGTGAGGGAAGCAGCCAGTTTATAAAATGAATAACCACCGATGTGACTTCTCAATTCAGTCTGGTAATTGTGGTCTCTTGAGTGACTGACAAAGTTAATTCCTATTATTATCAAAAAAATTGTACTCGAGCAAGAGTGAGATCACATATTTTTGATATAATAAAATCATAAAATTAAAATATCATTTTTGATTTACTCTGATGATATCAAAATAGCTAAAATATCTAAAATATTACTTTGCTAACTATAACTAAAATTTCAATTTTAAATTATTATTAAATTTTCAAAAGAATATTTAAATTGGTGATCTTATTTCGATTCATATTATATTTCAACATATTTATATCGTTTGAATCACAATATATTGAATATATTAGTTGAACTAAATAATATCTATTATTATATTTTTTTAATTTTTCTGTATCTTAATTTTATATTATTTATTATAACTATTGTGTAATTAAAAATAATAAAAATTCAAATATATCATATATTATAAAAACAAATTAATGGTTATATAAATATTTTTATTAAATTCTATATTTCCTAATTAGAAATAAAATATCAGCAGTATATATATATATATATATATCAATATTAATATTTAAGTATATAAGTTTAATAAAATAGCATTAATTAAAATGATTTGCAATATATAATTTAAATATTTAATTATCCCAAAATTGGATAAACTTTCAAACTAAAATGATAAAAATATTCTTTTTTACATATAGTACTTAATAAATTATATAATTTCTGATTAAATATAATATATAGGTTTATAATATATATAACATTTTAATTTTTTTACTAAATTTAAATTAGTTAATAAAATTATATAAATCTTAATTAATACTTGAAATTAATTAATATATAGATAATTAATAAATATAATTTAATTAAAAAATTTTTTGAAATTTTATATT
>JNEM01011967.1:0-11441 GCA_000697335.1 Conidiobolus incongruus B7586 | reverse complement strand
TAAATAATATCAATATAATATAATATAATATTAATATATATAATTTGGATCTTAGGAATAATGATAAATACTAGAAAACAAAGATTAAATGGAAAAAGAAAGATGATATTTATTTGTTATATTAATATTTTTAATACTATTAATATCATTTTAAATATATTAATTAGTTGAATTAATAAAAGTTAAATTAATTATATAAAATTAAATATAAGAATTTTAAGAACTAATCACTTAACACTTTAATAAGAGATATAGTAATTTAATTTAAATTAGCAAATAAAGTAGTTCATAAACATTAAATTAGTTATAATATAAAAATCATAATTAATTTATAATTTGAATAAATAAATACATTAAAATTGTGGAAATTAGGATTAAATGTCAGCAAATTGATTACTTTGGATTGTAGTGAATTTTTTAAATTATCTGAAGTTTAAATTATGATACAATAAATTTTTCTTCAGATGGTATTAAAACTTGAAATATCATTTGAAAAAGATGGCCAAGTGGAAAATATATTACTTTAGGGATTACAAAGATTTAAAATGGAACCACTACTTAATTTATAATATATTTTTTGATGTAATAATTTCTCAAACTATTTATTACATATCTCAGTATTAAGTTCCACTCAATATTTAGTATATTTGTAGATAAGAGAGAGATTTCAATATTATCTAATTTAATAAATGGGAGATATAAAGTTTTGATTCTTAAAATAATCAAAAGATTTAATCAAAATCAAAATGCTTTGTCCAAATAATATATATTACAAATAATTCGAATAAAAAACTATAATCTATCTTGTAAATTGAATATCTTTAAATAGTAAAATGTAAGTTATGAACCATTCATTTCTGCTCCAAGCATTCACTAATGTATATTATCCAATCCAAAAGTTATTTAAATAAATTTGAATAATAATCAAAAATTTTCTAATATGTAAGTCAATAGAGCAAACTTATATCATTTTATTTCATAATACTTTTAACAGCAATTTTTCGAGAATAAATATATTTCTATTTCAACGTGTACGAAAAATACAATACATATTGTGAATAAATCAGTATTGGATATCATTTGTCAATGCAATTAAATAATTAGAAAGTCCCATAATAAAAATATAATTATCCTAATAATATATATAGTGATTCATTCTACGAGGTAAATATATATATATATATATATAACAAAATAAATATATTCAATAATAAATAATAAATAATATAATAGCAGTATGACGACTAGATCGAGAGCGAATTTCGAAGGAAGAACTACACGATATGGTGGTAATAGTAATAACTCGGAATTGGACCAATTACGCCAAGCTTTCTTTGAACCTGTGTTTAAATGGTATACTATTTGATATTAAGACATTCTTTTGAAACATTTGTTTTTTCTCAATTTTTCATATAATTTTATTTACTATTATTTGTTATAGGCAGCGTAAATTAGATAATCCTCCTCACGCTAAACATCTCAAAATTCCTATGTGGGTTAACAGTAAGAATAATTTTCAGTTTATGTAATTCCAATGATATTCAAAAACTATTTTTAGCTCAAGTTCAAGCTGAATTCGATTCTCAACCTAGTTTATCTCCCACTCCAGCCGCAGATACCACTTTCCAAACTGAAAATTTGGAAGATTCAGCAACTAATTTATCTCAAACCTTATCTGATAATACTTTAAACAATGATGAATCCAATCTACCTATTCAAAATGCATCTCAACCAACTTCTGAAGCTCAACAAAAAGATATAAAGTCGGAAGAATTGACTCCTAAAGAGTTATCTGAAAATGTACAAGTATCTAATGCAATTAATGGTGAAGTTAAAGAAGAATCCAAAATGGACATTGATCTTGAGTCTATTCCTGATAAACATGACCGAGTTGATAATAGTATTCAGGAAAACATCCCTGAAGATACTAAAACGGATATCGATCCAGAACCTACTGTTAATCAGTCTGAACAAGTTAATGACACTATCAAAGAAGTAGTATCTCAGGATAACCAGATGGATATTGATCCTAATCCAATCACTTTTCAAACTGAACAAGTCACAGACAATCAAATCAACGACTTGGACAATATTAAGGCTCAGAGTGAAGCTAATCCTGATACTTTCATCCCTCAAAATCCTCAAGGAATAAGTAAAGAAAATACTACTAACCTCACCGAACGAAATGAAATGGGCATAGATACAGAATCTAAACCCCAAATTGATGATCAGCCTTTAGAACAGCAAATAACGCCAACAATTGCAAATGATGAAACAGCCCAAAAATCCGAAGAACCTATTCTTCAACCCAACTTAGTCAAAGATATTCAAAATCAAAGTCCACCTGATTCTAACCCTCCAGATAATAACAAAGATTTTGATACTACACTCCACATTGATTTGCCAACAAATGGTGGACCACAGAACCAACAACCTGCTGACACCAATCTGAGCACAAACGATACGAATTTTGATATTCCCACTGAATCCCAAAATCAACTTGCTGAATCATCTCTTGAAGCAACTTCAAGTTTGCTCAACGATTCTGGATCGTTCCCTCAACCTGAGCCTATTGACTATTCTGCGGTAGCTCCATTTGAAGAACCTATTAACCAATCTGCCAAAGATTCTACCAAACCCAACTCCCCTCAAAAGGAATCTACTCAAAATACTGAATCTATCCAAGAACCTGAAGATATTGTTTTTGAACAAAAATCAGAAAATCTTACTATTCCTATAGAGAACCTCACCAAAGAGACTGAAAATGATTCAGAACCTAAATCCCAACCAGAAGAATCAGCGACTTCTCTTCCTACTAAACTTTCTGAGCCATTAAATAATAATGACGAGCATATTCAACAAGCAATTGGACTTGTTACCGATTATAAATCATCTTCATCAACACCGGAACCTGAGTCTCAAGATATTAAAGAGAATGATACTCAACCAAACCCGAATCCCCAAGATGAGATTCAAGCTTCAGCTATTAATGATAACTTAGAGATTAGCAAACAACAAGACCAAATTCAAGATCAAATGATTTCCTATACTGCTTCAAAAGATACAGAAGCACCACAACAGCCAGTTGAGAATCAATCTAAAGACAACCAAAAATCAGAACCACTCAAAGTGGAAGAAGCTAGTCCCAAGCTTGATCAAACTTTAAATGAACTACAACATAAATCTGAAGAAGTTACATCAAATGTTGATAATGTTTTCAATGCAGAAAATATGACTAAGAATGATGAACTAGATCAGTAGAATAATGAAAGTATGTAATATCTCAAGTTGATTCATTTTCAATTCGCTTTTATACTCAATATTGCTCAAGATATACTTTTTCTAGATAATTAGGACCGTGTTCTATTATATTACTTGCGCACTAGTAATCTGAATAATTAAATCTATAATAATTCACTTCATAATAAATTCTATTATATTCTAAATCGAACCAAATCTTTATTCAAATTTTCAAGATAAACTTTTAATAGATAGACAATGTAAAGATATTTATTCACAGCTTAGTATTAATTTGAAGTATATTTATCAAAGATCTGCTTCAAATTAAATTGATTGGAGTTCCATTTGATTAAATTGTTCTTAACAGTTGATGGCAAGTATTCCATCAATTGGTCAGTAGTAACTAATGGTTCCAAACGACTTGATGGTGGCTGGACAATTCGACTCAAATCAAGTTCACTATCGTCGATAATTGTGAGCTGATCCATAAACTTGTCGATGAGGGATTCGCTATTGAGATGATTTTGGCAGGTTGTAGGACCTATCAGATAGGGTCGAATGTGTTCCCTGTTGAATGGAAGCAATCGACAAATGAAACTTGGGATTTTATATTCATTGAATTTGGGTATTAAAATCGCCATAGACAATAAATTGGTTTGCTCGTGATTTAAACGTACTAGAATTGCATGGTTGGAATCGATCAATGCTTGAATGAATTCTGTAAACAGTTCAATAAGGCTTTTGGGTGCTGACGATTGGATGTAGAAGTGGATGGGTGGAGAATGAAAATGAAGTACTGATAGATTGCTAAAGGGTATAAAGCCATGGATCAGACACGAGTTGGGAGTTGGATCGAGACGCTTAAGATAAAACGCCTGCGATATTCTGGAATTAGCAAGATAGTAGCTCTTATCTTCGCCGTTGGTACGCTTAATTTGTTTGTTAGCTATCGCAATGATCTTATCCTTCTCATCCAGTACATAATACTTGTAACCTACAAGAGGAAAACTAAAACTCTTGTAAATATCTCTAAAATTGCCCAAGTATAATCCCAATTTGATCACGGAAGACACAGATCTAGTTTCATCCAACTGAGTGTTCCAAATATGATAGAGATCACTGACCAAATCCCACTCCACACAACTTTGGAGCCTTATCTCTTTAAAAAATTTTAAAAATTGGCTGTCTTCTTGGTTGGAAGCTCCCCACCAACTCAATTGGATGTTTAATAAATTAAAACATCTTACTAACTTCTCTTGGAGGTCCTTGTTCTCAGTAATGTAAGGCTCTCGACTTATTAATATGATATTCTTATCGTAATTTTTATATTTATAGTTCTCTGTCAATAAATTACACGATACTATTATTCCTTCATAAACTATATAAAATATACATATTAAATTAGAGATTAGAATAAGTTATAATGAAAAATACCATTAGCGTCATATTCAGTAGGTTGGATATTTTTAACTAAATCTAAATCTTTGTTCTCGATAGGGTTGAGAGGTTTGAGAACTCTTACGACGTCTTTTAAAGTTACTTTTTGAGGCTTCTTTTTACCTAACTCCACAATACCTATCAAATCTGTTTTCAACTTATATATTAACTATTTTAAATATACATTTATTAATAAATATAGGAATAAATATTCAAAATTATCATTACTTTTTTATAGATTATCTGTTTAGCTAATTTAATATACCATAGATCTTCGCCATTTGAAAAAGTATTGCGGGGACCACAGTCTAATAATATTATTGTAATGGATTTTTGTCCCATTTTTGTTGAGTTTAAGAGATACAATGAAATTTCTCATCAATTATCTAAAACTTTTTAATAGATGTCATCCATTCAATATTTCAGTGAATCCCATAATACTATAATAGATCATCAAAGTATTTTTAAATTCAATGAATTGCTAAGTTTTTTGTTAATGATATGCAAACTAAGGGTCTAAGATTGGAAAGCTAAATCTACGGGATTAGCTTCGTTATTTGCGAGGCATAGCTTATAGTCCATTCACCCCTATCTGAGAATGAGCATTGCAAAGTTTCTATCGGTTCCGTTAAGGATTTCTCTCATTTCCGACCTTGAGTTCGCCTTTGGGCTGAATTCGGTTGGCGAGATTAATCTGGTCCTCGGTATTGAGACTTTAAAATGCACCTCAATATTCTATATCTTTCTGTATATGGTCACTAGTGGGCCTTGACAGTTGGGAGAAACCATTGAGATCACATTTTTTTATTATTTTCAAAACCTTTGTGATTTATTTTCCAAAGTTTTTTGGTCAAATTGACCGAAATCATTATCAAAATGAAAAGTCAATTTTTCTTGAAAATTATCTAACTTTACCTATATTCAAACAATATATTAATCAGAATATCTTGAAATACACCTTCAATTTGTTATGGAATTAAATCTTTTTCTTCAGAATAAAAACTCTACACTTTTTATCATTAAAATAGAATTTTAATCATTAAATATATCAAAATTTTAGCTTTACTACTCTTTAATTATATTCTTGTATCAAAAGTATATTTACAACTAATTAATTTTAAACCCTCCAAAATTTTTTCAATTTTATTTAACTTTGTTAACTTTTTGCTTCGATTTATTTTTATCAAATTTATTATACTATATTGATTTATAATTATTTATAAAAATATTACCCTAATAATAGATAATCACATTTATATTCAAAACGATTCAACTATGTGTAATTTATGATAGAAAATCATTTTATTACTAGTTAAAATTGATTATAAATTTAAAAATAAAGTTTAGGCTCATTACATGCTTTAAAAAATTAAAAATAGAATTATTTTTTATATTACATTGTTTTATATTTTACATAAAAAATATTTTCTTGATAAAAATATATATTACTATTATAGCTTACATTCTTAAAATTTAATAAAATATTTAATAGATTGAAATAATTTAATAGAAATATTTATATGGTACATGATAAATAATTATTTATTTATCAGCTTATGGCATGAGTTAAGAATTGATTTCGGAACGGATTTCAATTTAATCAATGTTTATCTATTCATGATTTTGAATATTGGCCAATTTGTCACTATTCATATTTTTCAAAAAATTGTTATAGTCATTGATAGTATTTGTATCGCATTTTATCAACATCTCTTCTTTTTATTAATATTACTAAAATTGGTTTAATACAATTATTTGTTATTCAGGCGTAACAATTCAAAAAATTATTATCAAGGGAATCGGAATAGATCGGAATAAGTTAAATTAATTTGTTAGAATTGGAATTGAAATGATGAAAGGTTGAAATCATTCATAAATTTGAATGTGATGGTAAGATGATTTCATTAGGATAATTTTGTGCGGAGAATAAAACCAAGATTTACGCCCAAATTTAAGTTAATTACCTTCTTACATGGTGTACTCCTTTAATTTAAATATGTTTTTGATGCAATTCAAAAGCTTTGAAAGTCGTTCTCATGTAAGATTAAAGTGTTGGGGTAATCATTTGAGAAGCGTTGGGGAAAGTTTCGTTGAATCACGATTTAGGTATAATACTTATCCACCAATCAAATTGATTTCAGTTCTTTTTTCCTTAATTCCAATTCGCAATAAATTTAGAATAATGGGATAATTAAGTTCATGTGAAAATTGAAGTTCCACTATTTGCTGCGATTGGCTGATAGTTTTGATTATTCAATCATTTTTGCGAGTGGTAGATTCGATTTAGTTGAAAGGAATCTAACCTGGTTTGTGATTGGTGGCAAACCCTTCCGAATTCGGAAATGGTGAGTGAATGGATCAAGAATTGTCAACATGACTAAACTCGAGCACCCGATATTTAAATGAAGTGCATTGACCGCAGTTTGCTCTTTTAGAATTTGTAACAGCTTTGAGAGTGAAGAGAAATAATATGCGTTGTTAATCGAAAAATAAGACCCTTTTTGCCGTATAGTTTTTCGATTGTTCATAACGCTCGATAAATTGTATTATTTTTTATTTATTAATCTCATTCTTTCCCCATATATTTAACTCATGTCTACCAAACATCGCCCATCCATATCAATAACTCCTATGATCACCCCTGATCCAAACCTTTACCTCAGGTCCGCTAGCTTTGCTTCGGGTGCTCTGGGCGCATGCTGCGCGGTCACTTTTTCCAATCCCTTTGAAGTGATCAAAACAAGGTTACAGCTCCAAGGCGAGCTAGTAAAAAGGAACCAGTTATTTAACAAGCCCTATCAAAATCTTCCTCAAGCGCTCCGATTGGTTTACCAGCATGAGGGCTTAAGAGGCCTTCAAAGAGGTCTCAAAGCTGCCTATGGCTACCAACTTATCATGAATGGTACCCGCTTCGGTTGCTATGATATTTTCAAAGATTCCATGATCCATCAACTCGGAGTGACTTCCACCTCGGGAGTTTTCGCTACCAGCATCGGTGCTGGTGCAGTTTCCGGAATGCTTGCTGCTTTCCTCGGATCGCCCTTCTTTATGGCCAAGACTCGTCTCCAAGCTTATTCTCCACATCTTCCTATCGGTACTCAGCATCACTACAATGGTGTTCTCAGCGCTCTTAGGAGTATTTATCAGGAGAATGGTCTTGGCGGTTGGCTCAGGAGAAGTATGCCTGCAGTAGTGAGAACTGGTGTAGGTACTTCCGTCCAATTAACTTCTTATGATTATGTCAAAAAGGGTATCCTCGCCAGAGGCTATCTTGAAGATGGTCTCTGTCTCCATACACTCGCTAGTTTATGTAGTGGTCTTCTCGTATGTACTGCAATGAATCCCTTCGATGTTATGACTACCAGAATGTTCAACCAACCTATTGATCCTAAAACTGGTAAGGGTAAGCTGTACCGCAATATGATACATTGCTTCTCAAGTATTCTAAAAACGGAAGGTTTTCGAGGAATTTTCAAGGGATACACCGCACTCTATTTCCGCATGGGTCCCCATACCGTATTGACCTTTATTTTCATGGAACAATTCAAATCTCTCTTCATACCTCACAGCTTTCATTAACTTCTCTTCCTTCCCCAAGTGTACAACAATAGAAACTCACGTTCACATGAAAATCTATCCAAAAATTTAATTAATCACAGATTTATTTTAATTATAATATCTAACCCATATTTTAGTGTAAAAATATAGTTTTGTTATGAATTTAAATCATTTTAATTAATAATTTTTTAATGTTTAAATATAGTGATGGCGTGATGGTAGATTAATTTGATACAAGGTGAAATCATATCTCTGATAAATTTTACTTTATTTAGTATCATTCATTTTTTGGAGAGTGTATTGATGTTAATCTAGTATAGATTTTCTTTTTTAATATTCTCATTTTTCAATTAAGAAATTTCAAAATATTGATTGTTAGTAAAATAATTAGGATGACCTGTTGTTGGAATCAAAAGATGATAACTAATATTTTCAGTTATAAAGATATGATAATCAAAAGAAGAAACAAATGCTATTAACCAGAATTCCGAACAATATAATAATTATAAATTTCATATGTTTCAAACTAGAATAAAGTGTGATGCTTTAATTTTCTTTAATAATTGTAAAGGGTTGAAGTTCTAAAAATAATATATAGAATTTCTGTATAAAAATCATATATATATATTGTATTTCCAAAATATTAATAGCTTAAAACATTCAAAAATAAATTATTAAATTGATATTCAAATAGAAACCAATTTATTAATTCTAAATATTTTTGTAAATTAAATGGATTTAAATTTCGTAATAGTTTCTAAGCCTTTGATTTGAATATATTTAACAAAATTTTTTTTGATATGACATTCATTTGTAATTATAATAGATTATCATTGAATATCAAATAATTTTAATACTCAAGCTAAATCTGAAATTTTGAAAAATAACTATTTATATTTGACTTCAAACTGAGTTCATTTTTTTATTATTTTAAATCTTTGAAAAAAATCTGTCACATTTACCATGTGGATATATAAATTAATTCTATTTTGTTGAATATTTGATACAATAATAATAATAATAATATTTAAAGACTTCATAGTCGAATATATATAAAAGATAATTAGATAATTAGATAATTATGACAAAGATTAAATAATATTTGATAGTTACATTAGAACTAACAGACTATACAGTTGTATGATTTATATATTTGATAATATCATAATACTCGTTGCTCGATTGAATAAAATTGGATAATATTATTTACTGATAATTTAAGAATTCTTATAAGTGATATCATTTAAGTAAAATAGAACAAAAAACAACTTTATATCCATTTCAGATCAAGTTAAATAGACTTAAAATAACATTTTTGTTCTACAGATATCAATTAAAATCCCATTTGTACTGATATACATTTTTATTAATATTTTTACTTATAATAGGTAGCCGATAAATGAATTATATTGGTTTTTCATTATAATGAAAGATTACTATTAAAAATATTAAGCTAATGTTTCAAGTTTTTGAAATAAAAATGCTAAATTGTTATTAAGTAATTCTTTTAATTATTGATGACTATAATCTGGATGAATATTCTAGAATGAGAAATTAAGTTATCCCAAATTGAATTTAAAATTTCACTCAAATTTATTCGTCCACTATTTCTTTTGACAAAAATTCTCATCAACAGCGCGCTCGAATTGCTAGAACCTTCTAAACCCAACTCAAATTTAGATCAACTATATAAACACGACTTAAGTCGACATAGAATGTAATAAAATCACTATCCTAACCGTTTGATCAGTATTCTTTACTGTTTTGTATTTTATCTAAATATTTAATAATCAGATATACATATATACATAGTGAATCATCATGTCAGTAGTAGGTTTTGATTTGGGTAATTTGGCTTCCTATATTGCCGTTGCCCGTAATCGTGGTATCGATGTTATTGCCAACGAAGTTTCTAACAGAGCTAACCCCTCTTTGGTTTCTTTCGGTCCTCGCCAACGTTACATTGCCGAAGGTGCCAAGACTCAAGAAACTAGCAACTTCAAAAACACTGTTGGATCTATCAAGAGATTAATCGGTAAGAAGCTCGAAGATGAAGATATCCAAGAAATTGAAAGTAAGTTTGTTAATGCTAAATTGGTTGATGTTGATGGTGAAGTTGGTGTTGAAGTCAACTACTTGGGTACTCCAACCAAATTCTCTGCTACTCAATTGACTGCCATGTACTTGGCCAAACTCAGAGATACTACTGCTGCTGAAATCAAAGGCCCTGTTTCTGACGTTGTTGTCTCTGTTCCTGGATACTATAATGACAGACAAAGAAGAGCACTTTTGGATGCTTGTCAAATTGCCAACTTGAATTGCTTACGTTTAATGAATGAAATCACCGCCACTGCTCTTGGATATGGTATTACCAAGACCGATCTTCCCGAAGACAACCCTCGTAATGTCATCATTGTTGATGTTGGTCACTCTGCTTACAGTGTCGCCGCTGTTTCCTATCTCAAGGGCCAACTTACAGTCAAGGCTACTGCCTATGATCCCTACGTTGGTGGTCGTTATATCGATGAACTCTTAGTTGACCACTTCGCTCAAGTCTTCCAAGAAAAATATAAGATCGACATCAAGTCTAACCCTAAGGCCACTTTCCGTCTTCGCACTGGTTGTGAAAAGCTCAAGAAGATCTTATCTGCTAACTCTCAAGCTCCTCTCAATGTCGAAAGTATTATGAATGATATTGATGTTTCCGCTTTAATGAAGCGTGATGAATTTGAAGCTTTGATTGAAGATCAACTTAACCGTCTTGGTGCTCCTCTTGAAAAGATTATTCAAGAAACTGGTTGGTCTACTGACCAAATTCACTCTATTGAAGTTGTTGGTGGAACCAGTCGTATCCCCGCTGTCAAGCAACGCATCAGTGAAATGTTTGGTAAGGAATTAAGCTTTACTTTGAACCAAGATGAAGCCGTTGCTAGAGGTTGTGCTTTACAATGTGCCATTTTAAGTCCTATCTTCAAGGTTCGTGACTTCTCTGTTACCGATATTAACTCTTACCCTGTTAAATTCACTTGGTCTTCTCCCACTGATAACTCCACCAAGGAAGTCGATGTCTTTGCTCGCAACAATCCCGTTCCTTCTACTAAGCAACTATCTTTCTATCGTAATGAAGATTTTGAAGTTGAAGCTTACTATTCCGACATCAAGCGTCTTCCTAAGGGCACTAACCCTTGGATCGGTAAGTATGCCAT
>JNEM01011966.1:0-17530 GCA_000697335.1 Conidiobolus incongruus B7586 | reverse complement strand
TCGATGTCTATAGCACTTTGGGTAGACATCCTGGAGAAATTGACTTGGATGAAATTTTCGTCAAGGCTCTCATTGGAGAAGATTACACCTTGGGTAATGGTAGAGGTAAGGCTATAATTGATTTGACTGGTCACGATGGCTATGATGATCATCCTGAAGACTATGACAACGGCAATGTTGCTGATGTCGATATAAGCTTGGGAGATGAAGATCACTATGGTCATGACGGACATGACGATGGAGGTAATGATGATGATGGTGATGGCGATGATGATGATAGTGACGAAGGTACTGGAGTTAGTGATTATAATCATGATCGTGGTGATGATGGTGATGTACATGATGATGTACACGATAATGGACGTGGTGACTATAACTATGGTGGATATAGTGATGATTATAACCATGGATACAATAGTTATGATTACTATCGCCCTCGTAGATATGACGACTACGACCATCATAAAGGATACGATCGCGATCATAGACGCGACTACGATGACTACAATCGCTACAGATCTTATGATATCGGTTACAATAGAAGATTCTACGAGTACAGTCGCCAAAGAGACTATGATCGTGATTACGATCGCAGGAGTAACGATTATTACTACAGTAACAAGAGCTATGACGACAGTTATCACGGTCGTAAGGGATATGACCGCGACAATGACTACAACGGTCGCTACCGTGATGAAAAGGGATATGGTGAGGATCGTCACAGATCCTATGATTACTAAAATATACCTAGATTTATAGTCAATTATTTAATAATAATTATACTGAATAAATATTTATTCATGAATTTTTATATTTATTAATATATGAACTATATATTACAAATAGGTTAAATAACAATAATAAATTTGTATTATATCCTTAAAATAATATATGGATATATTCTTGGAAATATCTGTTAAAATTCTTAATAATTTTCAAGTTGAAAAATTTTAATATATTAATAAATATACCAAATTTTTGAAATTTGTTAGTTTGTATTTTTTTTGAATAAAAATAAAGTGATATTAATTTTACGAAATACCGTAATTATTATATATTTTATCATTTTTTTTTAAAAATTTGGTATAAAAGTTAGAAATAATTAAATAATAGATATATTACTGGTATTCTCCTATACATCAATAAATATTACAATACAAATTGCCGTGTTATTTTAAATTCTAAATATATTAAATTTATCTATTCTTCAGAAAGTATAATTATATACAGCCATATCAATTAGTTTCGTGTTCGATTGAAAATAGAAATTTCAATTATCAATTGTTCTCTCAAGTAATATACTGTTTTGCATTGTTGATATATTATCTTTTCATTGATTTGGTAACTTGTAAATTTATAATTTGATTGTTATGAATATTGAGTTTTAAATTTATCATAATTGATATTAATATAGTGAAGGGAAATTGAATATAATTGTAAATTATAATATTTTTATACAAAGCCAATGCTAATATAATTGAATATTATATTAATGACAAATTTCATTACGAACTCTTTAGCACAATTTAGTATTTTTGGCAAAATTTTTTATTTAAAATATTTAATTAAACCGCACTAACTAAAATTAAACCAACCAAGCCTAATTTGACCAAATTATAAATTTCTATTGACTGAAAACATACAAAATACCCTTAATCCTTATATTAATTAAATCTTACAACATCCGATTAATATATGTAAGAAACCAACAATTAAAATCAACCACTAACCGAATTAAATATTTACCAGTTTGAAAAAATATACCCATTATTTCAAGTAATTCTTGGTGATAGATCTGGGAGAGAAGACTAAAATTAATTCATTATATCAAATTAATAATTGGGACTAAGTGATTTTTAGATCTCTTATATTATATTCAAAAAAAAGATAAAGAAAATAAGTAACTCTAATATTAAAATAACATGGTTTACTTCAAGGTGGTAATGAATCACAATTCTTTGATTTTAAATCATTTTTATTTATCTATGTCAACCTGATTGTCTTTACTTTATACAGTCAACATATATTTTGCTAAATCTTATGATTTGTTTTAAGCTAGTGATTTGGATTGCAATTGGGACAATTCGATCAAATCCCACCAAGAAAGATGTTGGACTCATGGTAGATTTAAATGCTATTGCTGCCGGCCATGGGAATTACGGAGACGATTCCAATCCCATTAAACCCAATGTTACGCAGTTGGTCTTTTGGACAAGAGTAAGAGGAGGACTACGAACAATATTGAAGGTAAAATGTATTTCGGGCCTATTGGTAATGATATTAAGTCGAGGAAATGTCAAAATCGTCCTGGTAGCAATATTAATGCGGCTGTAGATTTGGGGGAAAATGTGTGGGAAATTGCAAGCAGAAAAGGTAAAAGACCTTCTATGAACGATAATGATGGGAGTGAGGATAAAAGTGAAGATGGGCACACTCTGTTGGATGGAAGTATTGGTGACGTTGCTTTGGGCTTACTTGATACACTATACTTTGAAGATGCGACTGATGACTTTGAAGTTAACGATGATTCGTATAGTCATGGTAATTACTCAGTTGAGATCAATATAATTGTAGATCTTCTATAAGTTAACGATTATTCTGATGGTGAAGATAATGTCATAATCAAAGTCCTAACAACCCAACATTTTTGGATCATTCCATTCCAAACATGAATCTTGCTGATATCGCTGTAGATGCTGTTGTCAATCTTCTTGACCAAGATCATCACGATACCCCAATTGGAGAAGTAGGTTCTCAAGGTGATCTAAGTGGCGATGAATCGTTAGTTCGCGGGAATACTTTGGTCGACTTGGTCTTGGATTTGCTTGAAGTTGGTGATAGCAATGATGATAGTCCAATTGATATCACAGTAGATTCTATTGTTGATCTTCTTGACATAGATAATTACAATCCTGATGTCAAGGCGATACTGGATATGAAGACACTCAAGCTGGTAGTGACTCCAAAGACCATAGTAACAGTCTTATTGCTTCAATTTTGAATCTTATTGACACTAAGGGTGGAAATAGCCCTACAAATATATCAGTTGATGCAATTGTTGACCTACTTAATGATAATCAACTAGATGATACTCAAGTAGGGGATGGAACATATATTGGTGCCAACCCTTTAATCAAACTAAGCTTGGATCTTTTAAATCATAGTGATAAGGACGAAGGGAATAACCACATTAATATCGCAGTTAATACTGTTATCGATCTTATTAACAGTGATAGCTACAATCCAAAAGGTAATACTGATGAACAATCAGAGGATACTCAAGTTGGTGATAATACTTACGACCTTGGTAACAGTCTAGTAGATTTAGTCTTAAATATTATTGACAAAAATGCTGGTAACGATCACACCAATTTAGTTGTAGATGTTGTAGTTGATCTTTTAAACGATCCAACTAGTTATGATTTAGAAAACAGTGGAAAGGAATCCGAAGGTGCAGGAGTCGATTGGGTTTCTTACAATTGTGGTGATATAATCAATCTTATATTGTATATTCTTAATAACGGTAACAGAATAGTTATATTAAATTTGGCCGATATTGCAATTGACTTGATTACTAATAATGACAACAATGATAATCAATCCAACAATTTAGATCAAACTGAAGAGACTCAAGCTGGTGATAGTTGTTACTATCGTGGTAATAATTTAGTTGATATTGTTTTGGATTTATTATACGGTGATGACTCATCCAATTATAATCAAAATGAAGGTGATCATAACTGTGATATCTGTTAGGATGAAACTGATATGGGTGATAATTCAATCGATAGAGGAAACGATGACAGTAACAATAATGATCACAATGGAAATCACAGTAATTATGGTCATGATAAATATGATATAGAATATATCGATTATAATGATAGCCCCTATATTGAATATGATTAATATAACTTTAATCAATTCACTACCTATTATGTTTAGGTGCATTAATCAAACTAATTTTACTATTTAAATTCAAATAATATTATTATATCCTCTATCAAACTGGACAATATTTTATGATAGTATAGTTATTTTCTATTATGAATAAAATATCAGAATATTATATAATTTCAATGATACATAAAATCACTTTCCATTAGTACATTAAATGGAGGTATTGGTTGATAAAGAATTATTCAAACTAAATATTTCGTATATTATATAACCGATAAATTGTAAAATTAATATAGAATGGTGAAAATATTTCAAATAAGATTCTTTTTACTCTAACTGATTGAATCAATAAGATAACACTACATTTAATGTATTGATTGATTCAAACAATATATCTATATAATGATTACAAAATTGAATAATATAACAATCACTGTGGAAATAGTGGTATTTAATTGATACTCAGTTATTAGAATTGAACAATGTTTATTAATGAGAAATATTTACAATATTAATCAACCAACACTATAAACAATATCACATCAGTTCAGAAGAATTTACCATATAATGATTAATTACAATGAATATTGAATGTAAAAATGCCATTCCAAGCTAAAAAAACAGTTCATATTTTCAAATCCAGCAAATATTTGATTTAATTAACTTCTTGATCTGAATAATAACAATATTTATTATAATCAACATTTTGTTAATGTTTATAGCTATCTATAAAATATAAATTATAGTATCACAAACACTTAATTTTTTTCAATTTCATTATGTTCATTTTGAAAATTAAAGTTATATTCAAGTCATTTTCAAGATGAAAGATTTGATATTATAAATTTAAATGCTTAAATAAACTATATTTTTAATTATAGGTTATAATATTTAATATTATTAAAGCAAAATATCAACTCAATACTATAATAAAATTATTGTAATATTAATTGAAATACTTGTTAAAAGATTCGTTTTTTAAATAAATTAAAATTGTTTTAAAAATATACTGTATACGAAAATATGAGGAAACAAATAATCTGAACAATGATTTATATATAACTCATAAGTTATGAATTTAAAATATAAATAATGTTGGAAATATATTTGATTAATATTCTATCAATTTTATAATGAGCGTAAATTTTGTTTTATTAAAATACGTTAAGAAGCAGGAGCTCCATTAATGTATTGAGAAACGACCTTTGCAAAGTTTTCGCCTTGAGTTCTAGCAATATCCAATTCTTTTTCATTGGGCTGAAGTCTACCGTTACTACCGGCGACGACTGAAGCACCCCAAGGACTACCACCAAGGACGGCATCGTCCAAATTCAAATGAGGATTGGTGTAACCCAAAGGAACGTAAATGATACCAAAGTGAGCAAAAGTGGTCAACATAGTCATATGAGTAGTTTCTTGACCACCGTGCTGAGTGTTAGAAGATACGAAGGTACCTGCGAATTTGTGCTGCAAGGCACCAGCTGCCCAAAGTTGTCCACAGGAGTCAATAAAGGTCTTAACTTGAGCTGGCATAATACCAAAACGAGTAGGAACACCCCAGAGAACACCGTCCTGCTCCTTCAAAATATCGGGAGTGATGAATGGATGGTCCTTCTTGGGAGGAGCGTGCATTTTTCCTAAGATTTCATCACTCAAAGTCTCTTTAATTTGGTAAATGTTCACTTCGACGTTGGCTGCCTTCTTAGCACCTTCTAGAATAGCTTGAGCTAAAGCTTCAATGTGACCGTAAGTACTATAATAAACAACAGCGATTTTAGTAGTGCGAGTCATAGTTAATAATTATTTAATCTTTTCTGCAAATTTTAAAGTAATTGATTTTTGGAATGATTTTACAAATCATAAATAAACAGTCCAAGTTGGATATAAATATTGATCAGATTTTGAATAAGCTTTTATTCTTAACTAAATTGTAATAGCTACTTACGTCACGTATTTCAAAGAATAAATTTATATTTATAACATAGTTGACAATCAATTTGATTCCTAATTTCTATAAATGTAAACCAATTCAATTAAAATTTGCATGATATATGAAACACATTTACTGAAGACCATAAAAATATTTTGTCCATAAAATTGTATTGAAATTAATAAAATTTTACTCCTCTATTTATCGCTCCTTTTGAGTTACTCTCTTCTTATCAAAGATCAGCAATTATATTTTTTATTATACAAATCGATATTTTTCTCAAAATATTAAAACAGTTTTGATCCAATTGTATCAAAATTTAGTGTTCCATTGACAATAAAAATTATATCTCACTTTATATTAATTCAAATTTAAAAATAAATGAATAATGGAGCTATTATATATCCTATATATTGATGAATGTTAATATTAATGGTGAGTATTTATAAAAATAATTACAAGTAATATGATTAATTGTTTTAAAATTACAATTTGCAAATTAAATTGCAAATTACTAATCACTATATGAGCCGAATTTGTATTATATATAAAAATGAATATATTAAAATATAAAAATAATAATTATTAAAATAATATATTAAATAAAACCATGAATAATATATTGTATTGTTATATTTCATATTTTGGTCATTGTATATTTTGATATATATTCAAAAAATATATGAATATACACCACACTTAAATGTTTACACAAATTCAAATTATTAATAATGTTTTATGCATGATTTTTTAATCAATACAATTTCATATTTGATTATATGTAAAAATTTTCTGTTATGATTTCAAGTAATGAACCAATAATTTGAACCAATTAATTCTGTTGTTTAAATTTTATATAGTACAGAAGAATAATCAACTTAAATTCATTAGTTGAAGTAAACCTATGATTTAATAGATAATTCAATTCTGAATATTTTACTAATGAATATAATTAGATATTGTCGCGGTTCGGGATGCCCGCACGCCGTTCAACTTAACCGTGCGTCATGAGTACGAATGTAATCCACTCACAAATACAGGGGATAATCCTTGCATTATGGAAAATTCCAGACTATAACAGTAATTGGAGTTTCAACACATTGGCAAGGACTAACCACACTATAAAATAGTCACTGGGCACCTATTCGCTCAGGGATCATCTCAATCAGGCCCAAGCCCAACACCTTGATATTTTAATAAAACCCTTTAAAGTATCTCGTTAGTCGCCCTTGGCCCATTTTATCGAATCTACGTTGTCTTTATTGCAAGTCCACTTTCTAGAAGACCTGTAATATTTTACTATATTGAAAAGAAATCTTTCAAATTGAATCAATAGGTAATTTAGAACAAATTTAAATATAATTTACCAATTTGATTTGTTCATAATTGAAACCTACTTAAAACTTTAGACAATGGTCGTATACTCTTGATATTATAAATTTGAATTTGATTTTAATGTTTGAGTATATATTTTACTTTAAGAATAATAAATTTGAAAATTGTACAAGAAATAATAAAATTAATAGTGAGTTCAAAATATTTTAAGATATAGTCAATAAATTGAACAACAAACACATTATTTATGTTCATTGAATTTGTAATTTAAATAAAAGGTTCAATATTCAAAAATATAAAATTAACTAATTTTGCAATTAAAATAATATTAATTAACAAGCAAATTTTATATATTTTGAATAGCACTTTTTCGAAATATAATATCTTGCATATATATAAATATACCAAATTTTTGAAAAACTTGAATATTCTTTACAATTATTAATCGGATCAAATCAAATAATTCCTACTTCCAATCAAAATAGATATAAAGTTTGATAATTTATCTATATTATTATCCTTATCAAAATTAATATTCAATTCTGACATTGTATAAACTAAAATTTATAAATATTGATTTGCCAAGTACATAAATATTTAAGCTTACTAATGTTTTTTTATTTAATTTTCGTAAAGCTATGGATAATTAATTACTTGAATATAATATAATATCATAATTTTTCAAGGAAATTATAATTGGTATATAATTTTTGAAAAGATATGTTTTTGAAAAATATATTAATATCAAAAATTAGCAATAATTTATTTGTTCATATTGATATTCTAATTATATATATAACCTCTATAATATTAGCCAATGATTTGAAATTATAATTTATCAGATATTAAGCTAACACTTTAACCAATGAAATCTAAAAATCGGCCTAAGGATTATACTGAAAATGGCATAAAATGAAGAGAATTTGATTAAAATGTTGATACAAATTGAAATACAGGTATTATATATCTTTTTATATATGTTTGTATTTTGTTCGATATATTGGTATCATTTTTTTATCAACTATATTCTGAATTTATATATGAATAATTGAATAATTTAATGGATTTAAGCAATATTTTACTTTTTTTTCCACTTGACCAAATTTTCATGATAATTTTTTTGGATTTTTTGTTTTGGTATATCCCATATAATTATACAAATTATAATAATATTGATATTTAAAATATTATATTTTATATAATTTTTATATGCTCAAATATGATTGTAATGGATTTCCTATCTTTAAATTATAATGTAATTGATTGAATTGAATTCAAAAATTTAATAGTAATTAATTTTTAATAGCTTCTCATATATTTGGATACCAACTCCTTATAATATACTAATCTACTCTGATCTATTGCTATAATTAAATTGATCGAGAAAATCAAAGTGAAAATTAGAGAAATTTATATACACTACTTAAATAAATAAAAATAAAGTTTATTAATATAATTAAGGTATTAAATATAATTTTTAAGATATATATATTAATATTATCTAACCAAATATTATCAGCATATTAAAATATCTAACAATCAGATTGATTTTATTTTTCATCCAAATCAAATTTAAATAAAATGAAACAACTTTATCGATTTTTTATTGAATTCTGGAGCTTCACAAATTCAGCCATATGTTTACAGTAATAGCTTATCATTCAACTATTTTTATATTTCAAAATAAGGTAAAAATCTAAGTAATATAAAATTCAATGTTAAAATGATTATTTTATAACTCAAAGGAATATATCTTTGAAATACTATTAAACTAATATATAGCAATATTATATCATAACCATGGTAATTTATCTCCATATTCAAACTAACATTTCTAATAATGTGCATATATTTTCAGTTAGTATTAAAATTGTTTATTATTAAGATTCATTAAAATATATACCTATGATGTTTTCCAATATAAGGATTCTGTACTAATCATAGTATAAATAATGTTTAAAAATTAATACATAGAATTATTTTTGAATATTTTAAATAACTTGATTTTTTTTATTAAATAGATCTCATATTTTGGTTGATATCAGTCTATGAGATATTTTTATCCCCTAAATTCATGCAAACATTTTGTACTACTCATTAAAACAAGAAAAAAGTACGCGATATCTCAACATCGGAAATTGCAATTAGGTGAACTACGATTTTTATTGAGTCCAAGTGCCATTTAATTAATTTCTTCATAAACTTATTAATGCAATGATACTTGATTTAATTATAGATAGTTATATATAAATTATCAAGGGACATTTATTACTGAGACATTCAAAAATTTTTATAAAAAATGTTATCTATGGGTTTTAACAATTTTCAAACTATTAACATAGTAGTGAATTCGATCTTGATATGCTATTCTGTTTTTATCATCTTATTAAATTGCTCGTTAGGTTATATATTATATAAGACTAAATTGAAGCAGACTGAGTTCAAACTAATGTTTATACTATGTATAATTGAATTGATAATTGGTATTGATCACTTTTGCCTAAGTATTTGCAAATTAATTTTTGGACATACATTTTTTGCTCAAGACACTATACAATGTCAGGTATTCGGCTTTACTATGCAAGCACCAGTTAGGATTGCAATGATTCTCAATGCGCTCCTTGCTTTACTGAGGTATTTGTCGTTCTGCCGCAATATTGAAAAAAGTATGACCTTTTGGACGACACTACTTGTCGTCTGCTCAATCCCAATAGTCGGTATATTCTTATATAGTAGTATTACATGGGATGCTCAACCAACGGCGTCATACTCTCAATGTCATGGTTATCTTGGGATGGATTCATTTTCATTGACAATGATAACTATCATAGCCTCCTTTTACTTAATTCCTTGCTGGATCACCACAATCTGTTATTACTGTATCGGTATGAAAATCAACAAAAATCTCAATCATTTATTTGGTGGAGAAAAACATCAGCTCAGACAGCAAAAACGGCAATTGGTCTTACAGCTCACTCTTGTCACAATAGTGTATAATATCAATTTTATGATATCGTATATAACTCTGATTCTGAAGCTAGCCATTGGTTATCGAAGACCCCCATTGGTAGATGTATTGACCTTATTATTGATTAATTTTTCAATTATTTTGAATCCCATTATTATAATTTCCTTTCAAGCAGAAGTTAATCATGAATTCTTATGCTTGTTTGTCAAAGCATCAGCCAAAGTTAAGTCATTTTTTAAAATTCAAAGATAATTAATATATTAAGTAAAATTATATTAATTATATTTTTTTTATTATATCGATTTCTCTTAAATATTATTAAAAATAAATTTAATTAAAAAATATTAATATGTATTACAATTTTCCATATTTTTACATAAAATTGATTTATTCATTATTTTTAGATTTAAATTTTGATTCTAATTATATCAACTTAGCTACAAAATTGCATAATTAGTATTTAATATTACTGCACATTATGATATCATATATATATCTCTTTGAATAATATTTGTATCAAATGTTTCTATTAAAATAATTGCAAAAAACATATACTTGGAGATATATACACTAATTTTATGACCTTTTGTTAAAACTCATTTGGGGTATTTGCCAATCAATTAATCAGAAACTAATTTCAATTTTAATTAACTTCAGATCTCATATAATTGGTGTGAAATTTATCAACAAATCCAAGTATATTTCTTTCCAATATTTCCAATATGATAATTTGAATTAATTTTGTTAATAATATTTTCCCATATACTAGTGAATCTCAAGAATATTTTTGTGTTTATTACATATTTTGCCAGAACGATTTCAAAGAAAATTTATGATTTTAATTCTCATTTTTTAAATGTATCTTAAAATTTATTGAAGAATTAGTATCAAAAGATAATTACAGACCGGTATGCAGTTGGGATAAACTATAGACAGTTTTTTATGTATGATTTTTAATTTACGTTTCAACATTGCATATAAATACATACTACTTCAATGTCAATTTCACTTCAATTTGAAAATTGATTAAAATTTAATTTTTGAACTAATTTTTCATAGATTGAAATTTTGAATTCTTTACTTTTTATCTTGGGATTTATATTAGTTTGGTAAATTTATTATTGCTATATTTTTTGATATTCTTCATGTACTAATGCCATGTTATCATATGATTTTTCAAGCTTATCATCTATTAAATAATCTAGTTCCTTTAATTTGTTAGTTGATTACTGTTTTTGAAAGGTGAAATGTTAGTTACAATTTTAATTGTAAAATTGTACAAATTTATTGTATTCAAAAGTCACACGATGATATAATGGTAAAAATAATGATGAGTTTATATTTAGATTCAAAAATTCAAATATTTATCAATATATCAGATTAGACTCTCAAATGTTAGGATAATTTTTCTACTTTAGTATATTTGACAAGTTATAAGAAATTATTTAATAAATATATTCCACCAAACTATTGAAAATATTGTTATTTTTATAAAATATATATCGAATTTCAAATTTAGTATAGAAGCATAATATATTGTATAATTATCAATCAACTATAAGATAAATTTTCAATTGATCAACCATTTTTGAATTTTGAACCTTTATATATGTATGCATGTTAAAATTCCTTTTTTATATAATATAATTTTGTTCAATCAGAACTAAATCGCTATATAAATAAGCGATATCAACTAATTCAGATTTTATATTGTATAAATAATGGTAAGAATATTCTTGATAAATTACTAAATAATAAATCAGATTTTCGGTAATTGAACTTACCAGATAATTAAGTTTTTGTAGAGAAAATTACGATTGTAAGCATGATTGATATAGTATATTTTATAATATAAAAAATTATGTACATCATAAATGTAATAGGATCAAAGAATATTTTATGTTTTTGATAAATGTATTTACATAGCTCTCTAAATTATTAATGTATAGGTTTAACTTCATTAATCTTTAATTGAAAAATATAAACGTTGAAAGTAATTGATATTATTTTTTGTTATTACTTTTAAAAAGTCCATATAATTAGTACTTATTAAGAGATATACTGAGTTATTTTGAATCAGGAATGAAATTTTGAGAAGAATTGGTGTCTTTTATCCTAATAAATATATTTTGAACCTTTGATTAATTTGAATACTTTGAAATATCAAAATTGAATTTCATCGTGAATTTATAATGATTTTTATAACATTGATAATAATATTAATAGTTGAATTTTTTTTAAAAAAGGTGTTAATGATAGATATTATATCAAAAATATTCTATTTGCTATATTACTATCCGAATCGGAATATGGTTTTCCAATTATATTCAATTTTACCAATATTTTATTTATTTATGCTAATATGTTGTACTACTCATAAAGTTTACCAAAAAGAGCTAATTTTACAATACTTGGTTCTGTATTGGGGTGAAAAATCATTTGTTTTGATTCAAATTTACATCTAATTAATCTGTTTATACTATTTTTAACCTGATAATATGGATACTTTAGCAATTAATGGTTTATATAAATAACCAAGAGTTGCGTGCTGGATAATCATGAATCTAATTTTAAAATCATACTAATGGATAACAACGATTTGGAAGTGATTAATATAGTCGTTAATTCGATATTAATATGCTACTCAATATTTATCATTTTTTTAAATTGTTCATTAGGTTATATATTATTATATAGAACTACATTAAAAGATACTGAATTGAAGCTGATGTTTATACTATGTATCCTTGACTTATTAATTGGTATTGATCATCTAATTATTGGCATTTGCAAATTAATTTTTGGTTATACTTTTTTTTCTCGGGAATCGATACAGTGTCAAATATTCGCCTTCACTATGCAAGCACCGATTAGAATAGCAATGATTATCAACGCACTTCTTGCTGTACTGAGGTATTTGGCATTTTGTCGCAAAGTTGAAAAAAGTATGACCTTTTGGACTACTGTACTTATCAGCTGTTCAGTACCCGTGGTTGGCGTGTTTTTGTATAGTAGTCTAACATGGAATGCACAACCAACGTCCTCATACACTCAATGCCACGGTTATTTCGGAATGGATACATTCTCATTAACAATGTTATCAATAATAGCCCTTCTTTATTTAATTCCTTGTTGGATCACTACCATTTGCTATTTTTCAATAGGCTTGAAAATTAACAAAAACCTCAACATTGTATTGTACCGAGAAAAAGAACAATTGAAAGTGCAAAAACTTAAATTGGTCTTGCAGTTAGCCCTTGTCACAGTAGTTTACAATGTTAATTTTATGTTATCATATATAACCCTAATTTTAAAATTGGGATTAAGTTATCGAAGATCCGCCTTGATAGATGTGTTTATTTTATTATTGGTAAATTTATCAATTACATTACATCCTATTATCGTCATATCATTTCAACCACAAGTTCATCATGAGTTCTTGGTTTTACTGGTTAAAACATCAGCCAAATCTAAAGCCTATTTTAACCTTCAAAAGCAATAAATATTCATTAAAATTCAAATTAAATCATTTTGGAATATTTATATTTCAGATACAACCAAGATTTATATTCGGCATTATACCTTTTACAAATAATCGGACTTACCAAAAGAGCACATATCGTGTATCATCAAAAAATATGATTGAAAGGTGATGAATTATTTGACTAAATAAATGGGGTATTCGTTGATTAGAATTCTGAATCTAATGTCAAATTAATGTTAAATAAATCAAATCAGTTTCACTATCAAATTATAATTATTAAATGATTTTTTATATTTTTGGGTCTGCATTAAATGCGCAGGTTAAAAATATCAATTTTTATGCATGGAATTTTAATGCAGAATATTATCTACTTCAATGGAAAAAAATTGTCACTGGTTAAAAACAAAAAAATACCATAGTATCTCTACTATATCTACATTTCAGTATTTATACTCCTATATAAATATATATTAAATTAGTTCATAATAAGAGTTTTGGATAATATTTAAAACTATTTATTATATATTATTTTTACGATTTTATATTTAGAATTTTTTAATTTGCCAAATTAATTTATTTTGGTTTAAAAAATATTAAATACTGCTTTTTTTTGTTTTAATTCATTTCATGAAAAATTCAGAAAATTTATATAAAAAATCCATTAAA
Organism: Conidiobolus incongruus B7586; assembly: GCA_000697335.1. Classification (NCBI taxonomy): domain Eukaryota; kingdom Fungi; phylum Entomophthoromycota; class Entomophthoromycetes; order Entomophthorales; family Conidiobolaceae; genus Conidiobolus; species Conidiobolus incongruus. Next base: position 3,247 of record JNEM01011966.1, on the reverse strand, counting down.
TCTTATTATAAATTTCAAATTTATCTAATATATATATTATTAAAAAAGATGAATGTAATTATAAATTGCTTATATTAGTTGTAATTTGTTTATTTTACATCAATTCGAACTTTATATTGTTCAAAATATATTTAAAGAATTGGAAATTTGAGTAAGAATTAATTTAAATATTATAAACACGACTTGGGGAAGCCGTGTCCAAAGCAGTTTAGATACAAGCGAGAGATCTGGGGAATTCCAGGTGAGTATTAGGGAGATAGGGAACTAATTGGTTTAAGCCAAATAGCTTGGAGGACCCAGATATAACTCGTCTCTTTTAGAATAGCTCTAATTCCGGGTTTTACATATAGCGTGAGTTGGGTAAGGTGATTCATCAGATTCTCCGGTGACTTGCATCATGGGCCAATTAAAAGATAGAGTGGGTGCAGACGGTATGCGAAGGGGAAATGACTTTAACATCAGGATAATGTAAAAATACTTGTGTAAGGGAGTCACCTGGACCGTGGAATAAATAGTACTATATTATATAAAACTTGTTGTGTTTTATATTAAGTTTTATAAATAAAGATGGTAGTTAGAAAAGTACTCAAAATATGATTTAGTAAATTATTTATTAATCCTGCTCTTTAACGTATCGGGACTGTAGGTTTAAATAATTGAATCAATGAATGATATGGGATTTGGATAAAATCTAATAAAGAAAATAAAGAGAACAAAGAGTATCCTTCAATTATAGACTGACAAAGTCAGCTTAAAATAGAAATAATATTGGTTTAGCTATCAAACTGTAAGAGATGATTAATTTTGAAATACAACAAACTGATGAAATATATAGATTATTACAAAAAATATTTTTTATTTCGTATATTTAAATATTGATTACTTCTTTTATTTAATATATTGATTAAATAAATGGCAAATCAAATGATCACACTTTAAACTAGAATTCATGAAAAATATATATAGAAGACATCAATTAATCATTTTTCGTACTCTTATATTTGATATTTGATATATCATAGAAATTTTTGAATATTAAATGAAATTTCAAACTAATAGCAATCATATGACCTGGCATGAAATACAAATATCCAAATTATTAAATAATAGAAATGTAAATAGAGTATACTTGAATAGTTTTAAAAAATATAACAATTATTAAACTTTTAATATCTATTTTAAAAATTTTAATCCAGTTCATTCATTTGATATAAATATATAATAGTGTATTTTTATATGATCAATATTGAATATATTTTTAATGTCTAACATTTTATAATTTGTAATTTTGACTATTTTTATAGTTGAAAGGCAAATTTCAAACTAATATTTAATATTTAAATAAATTTAATTAAATAATCATATCATTGTTGAAAATAGATATATTCAATAGTTCAGTAGTAATTTATCATCAATTTTGAATTTATAATATGATCGAGAGTATTGGAGAACCCACGGCAAAATAATATAACAATACTATTAAAATAAATGAAAAATAGATAATTTTAAATTTATTTTTAAAGTTTTTAATTTTGGTACTAAAAAATTAACAACTGTATTCCAAACTACGTGAGTTATACTTTTCAAATTGAGACATTGATTTAATTTTGAAATTCAGAAGAATTCTAATTAAAATTGAATACTTTCAGAATAAAAATATTTTCAATTAAAGTATGAAACAATTTGGGAATTGATTTTAACAATATTTGGTATAAAAATATAATGATTTTAAGTAATCGAATTTGAATGTATTAAAAATTCTAAACTTTGAAGTTAGATATTAATAACAGATTTTATAAAGTATACTTTTAATTCCATAAACCTACCATTTGCATTATTTATTATAAGTTTTAACACATTGTTAATATATTACTAATATCAAAATTTGATGGTATTTTAGTTTATATTCGATTATTATTATGTCTTTGTTTTATTGAAGGGATATCACAAACTGAGTTATTAATATTAAAAGTTGCTAAATTGAGACTTGGGTACATATAATTTAGTTCAATTATTCAATGTTACATTTCTGCTTTACAAAATTGATTTCTCGTGCGAAAATCATAAGCGTTTCAGTATTAGCACTTTGAGATTTTGATAGCTTTTCATAAAATTGAAACAAGTACTCGATTTTGGATTGGATTATTTTTGTTACTCTTTTCTCCAGTGACTTCTATTTATATATATAACTGTTAAAAACAATGCTAACCGTAATGTGTGTTATTTATATTATTAACCTCTTATGACTCCCAGAAAATAATGTTTATTCTATGAATCATAGTATTATTTTTTAATTTTGATGCCATCTAGAATAGTAATATACTGTCATTATGCAATTCTATATATTACAAACAAGCATTGTAAAGTTGTAAGGAAAGAGGCCAAAGTGGATAAATTTACTTATTTCTTAAATACTATCTAATAACAATAAATCAATTTAATAAAACAATTGATCCTGATATTAATATTTAAAAAAATCAAATTTATGATCTATCATTTATACTTTGGTACATGTGATCCTATATTTAGCAGCTGCCTTAGACCCAATTATTACTATTTCTCCAACCCGATATCAATAATGAAACTTTATCATCATTGGTAAGGTTTCGTGCTAAATTAAAATAGAGGATGATAAGTATATTTAGTATTTAATATTTATTATTTAATACTTAATAATTACAAAAATTTAAATACTAGTATAGAAATTAAATAATGGTAAAATTCTGAAATTAAAATTTAATAAAATTATTAATATATCAAGTATAAAGAGTAATTAACAATATAAAATTAATCCTCACTTTTACTATTAATAACTCTTTAGCATACTTGTAGTAAGGTTCTAGTATTTAAAAAATAATTTTTTATTAAAAACTAAAATTAAATATTTTATAAACTAATTTAATCTAGTGGTAGGAATTTTTTAATGCAAGCATATGTTTTAATTGCTAAAATCAATTATAATTTCATAAGTTAATATTTAATGAATATTTTGTATATATTAGCTTTTCCTATTATTTTTATATATTATATATTTCAACACTTTATTACTATGTATTTCATAATTTTGATTAAAATTAATAAATATTTTTAGTATATTAATAAAACAAAAATTAAAAAATATTTGATTTAAAATAAATAATAAAAGACTTCTTTTAAATAATTTAACCCTAAAAACAAAATAAAGTAAAAATATATATTATGATACTCTTTTATTTACTATAATATTTAATTTTTTATTGATTATAAT
>JNEM01011965.1:0-10209 GCA_000697335.1 Conidiobolus incongruus B7586 | reverse complement strand
TATTTTTAAACCAAAAAAAATATTTAAAACATGTTAAAATTTAGAAAATTAATTTTTAACTATTATATTTTTAATTATTAGTAAAGTTAAAAAATCTATTAAAAAATTATTTTTTATTTCAATTAGAGAATTATTTAAATATTATAATATAAGTCTTATAAGAATATTATATAAATTAAAACTTAAACCTTAATTAATATATAATAATATCAAATTAATACCATATAATTTAAATAAAACTTAAAAAACTGGCTTAGTTATTATTAGATATTACTTATTAAAGTATAATTAAATATTAAAGTTTTTATAATAAATCATTATAATCAATGAATTTTAAATCCATTTATATAGTTATTTATTAAAACCTAAATTAAGATATTAGATGAAGTTAAATCAATTCTTTTTATAAATTTCTTTAAATATATGCTTTATTTATAAGCAAATAATATTTTTTATAATAGATTATAATATTACTTGATATTTTTATTTAACTCTTAAAGAAAAATCAATTAATAATAATTTTATATTTTTTTAAATAAATTATCTTTAATTAATAATCTTAATATAGTTTAAGAAAGTTAATATTATATATAAATCTAAAGCTTTAAAAAAATTTATAATTAAAAATGATTGTAAAAAACTATTATATATAATATATTCTTTAGATTATAATTTAAATGATTATAATTACTTTAAGTATTTAAAAATCAAGCTTATAAAAAAGAAAAAATTTGCACAAAAATTTAATTAATTTATGAAATATCAAAATAATCCTTAATAAAGACAATTGTTTTTAGGTGTTAGAAGTTTATTTTAAATATGATAAAAATTTTTATTGATAAAAAGAACTATTAAAATTATTTTATATACTAAAATATTTAATTATTTAAATTATAAAAAATTTCGATCATTTAAAATTCAGAATAATAATAAATATTTTAATTTTATATTTATTTTTAAATTATTCTTTAATTATGGTTTGATAAATATTAATATTATATAGGAAATTATAAAATAGATAAATTTAAAATTATAAAAGGATTTTTATATCAAAAAAATTTAAAAAAATACTATATCAAATATATTCAATATATTGAATGCTTTATAATTTTAATAATTTTAAGTAATTAAAAATATAATCATTGGTAGAAAAGTACTTGAAAATAAATTAATTTAGTTTATAAAATATTAGGTATTATTTTTTATTAAAAACAACTATTTTTAAATATTAGGAGCTATAAAAAATATGCTAGAGTTATTAATAATGGAAAGAATAGTAATATTATATTATATATTTATTTTTATATAATTATGCTTTTAAAATTTTGCCATTACTTAATTTTTATATTAATATTATTGATAATAAAATTTTTTCTTATAATTATTAAAATTCAAGTATTTTTTTGAATAATAATTAAGTTTGGAAATTGAATCATTAAATATTTCAAATTATCATTTATATCATATTTATCAGATTATTTCATTGAACAATCTCATTAAATAGATCAAAATTTAATAATTACATAATACAATATATTGATCATGCTATTTATATCTCTACTCATATATTTTCTATAATATCTCTTTGATAGTTCATTCATTTTATCAAATTTTATTTCCATTTTATTGATATTGTTGTTCTACTGACCTCTAGTAGGATGTTGTTAATAGGGTGGGGAGCAGTTTGCTTGTTGTTTATTTAGTATTTTGGGTTTATATGATATATTAAGGTTGGTTAATGGCTTAATAGGCTGCACAGAAGACTGAAGGCTATGATGGAATTATATTCCAGCAATGATTCTTTTATAGACCATTCGTGGATCGCAAGCAGTGTAAAGGAGTGCATTAGGTCTTCAGGAAATGAGAACTTGAAGTTTTGTGACAGGTATTCCGTGGTTACATCTCCATAAGTTAATAAATGGCGAGATGAAGTTGATTATGTTGGTTGCCATATTATTAACCACAATATAATACAAGATTATTTATTCTAATTATAATATTTCTTTAATCAATATTGTCACGAGTCAGGTGACTCTCCTCCCACGTAATATGCTTACTTCAACTGAATATAAGGGTCATTCCCCCCCTCATGTGACCAACCACTTCAACCCTATCCTTTAATCAGCTAATGATACAACCCTCCAGAAAACTCCAGAAACCTACTACTCTATGCACTATATATAGAACCCAGAAACAGAGCTATACTAAAGAGAAGGAGTTTGATCTGGGTCCTCCCAGCTATTTGGCTTAAATCAATAAACCCCCTATCTCCCTAACCTTTACCTGGAAATCCCTAGATCTCTCTCTTTTGCTTATACTATTCCGGACGAGGCTTTCCCAAGACGTGTTAATATTAATATAAAATATATCGTGATTTGGATTGGATTAATCATTTAATTATAATTTTTTATATATAAGATATATTTTAAATACTGGTCGTGTTTTTGATTGACTAGGTATATAAATGACCTCTTTAAACGATATTAATATATCCAAAATATATATTAATTAAATTTGGTTCAACTATTATAAATTAGTTAACATCAAACTTTTTGCCAAATGAAACATATTTAATATTTCAACTACAAGATATTTCAAAGATAGTTTGTGTAACCATTGTATTAAGACTTGGGAAGTTTATTAGGATAATGGATTTTACCCAAGTTCATTTTATAACCATTAAAATAAATCACAAATAATGAAATAAATGATATCAATTGAAAATTTTAGAGTTGTTTAACTTTTGAATTATATGATTTTTTGTTAGAATCAATATACGCTTGGACATTATTTATATTAAATATAAAAACACAATTAATATAATGACTATCAAAATCAATAAAGAAATCGATTTAAGTAATATAATTCAAATTTGAAAGACTAAATAAATGTTTTCAATTAATTTTTAGATTTATCAATCTTGAGGTGCCATCATTTTTAAATATTTTAGGCATATATCAATGCTGAATCTATTGGTATTAGACGAAAATATAAACTGAGTCCCATTTCAAATAATAAATTGAAATTTATATTAAAGAATAATACAATATTTGATTTTATAAACAAAACATTTAAGAATGGTTATATTATTAAATCATCCATATTATCAAAATATTTCAAATAATCAAAGATTTAAGAATTGAAGTTTTAAAGCGCAATATTTTGAATTATTACCATATAAAATTCAATTTTGATTGACTATTTTTTTAAACAATATTATTTTGAATAAAATATACCATATTAGGAAATTGAGTTATTTTAATATAAATTTATTAACAATATATCTACCAAATCGAAATTAATATTTTGAATTAATAATTAGATTTATAGATAATGTTTACATAATCCAAATTTAAGTGCCATATTCATTAGATTACTCAGGCACAAAACTCTTTGCAATAAGAATAAAATTTGGCTTAATTAATGTTTGGTTAATTAATTTGTTCCCAAATTCGTAGTTATTAGTAATATATACATTTTGAAGTCATTATTTTGGAACAATACTAACTGATTAGGCAGAAAGTTATTGAATTTCATAATCTTTAATTTCAAATACAGACTATCAATTTTTAAAACCATCTATCATTTATTTTGTATTGTTTTTTATTTTTTTGATATAATCGTTAAAAAATTATGTTCATATATGATAATAATACACCATCTGATGAATACTAATTATTTCAATATTATTTTAGTATTATCTTATACGATGATAATTTTATTCATATTTCATCATTTTATTTTATATAAAATAAATCTTCTCAGACAAATTTTCAATACTATTAATAAACTCGAAAATCGTTAAATTTCAAATTTTACTAGAATTAAAGATTATTTATCAAAATATTATATTGTGCAGGAGATTCTATATCAACTATTTATATATTTACAAGCAGCAACTGATAGCAAAAAGCATTTGAAATATAAAATTGAAAAATGGTTTTGTCAACTCAAAGTTGGAATACTCAAAATAGAAAACTTATTTTGTTTAAAATTCAAATTCATAATTAATGAGAGAAATATAAATAAAATTGAAAAATATATTGAGTAAAAATTATGTGGCATAGTAGAAAAACAAGTTTACTTTATATACTTTGTTATCGGCTTTTTTATATGTTTATCAAAAAAAATATTAAAAATATATTTTTTATATTCGAAATTTAACATATAAGAGAAATATATAACCAATATAAATTTTAAATATTATTTTACTTATTTTACTCAATTCAAAAGGATATTTCCCATAAATGAATTATTATCCAAATATATAATTTATTTTCAAGAATATAAGGAATGTTTAAATTAGAAAATTAAAACATTATCATTAAAATGGATATTAATAATACTACTTAATATTAATCTGTACCAGTAAATTTAAATAATAATAATGTGCATTTTTGATTTTTACTTTTAATAATAGCAATTGTTGCAAGAAAAACTCAATTAATTGTTCATTTATTTGATAAAATAATAGCTTATTAATGTAGGTAAAACTATCAAAGATTTTATCAAAAATACAGTCATTGTTACCCTATACATTATATTCATTATATATGAATCCTTATTATTATGATTGTTTTGGTAAATTCAATAAGTTGTTTAAAAGGTTTAATAATGATAACATTGCATTTTGAAGATAATATTATGAAGTTATTTATAAAGGAGTTACGCAATTATCATTGGTATAAGATTATGCTATTTAAAAAGAAGTTCATAGTTAATTTAGTCAAGTTATTTTTAATCTAAATTTCGGTACCTTATAAAATAAACCAATAAACAGAACTTAATATTTGAACCACGGTTTATTATATAATATTCATTTTCATTTTAATATATTTAAAAATTATCGTTTTCAATTTAAATCAATTTGAATTTAGGTTAAGTTGAACAGTCCTTGTTCAAAGTTGTTAGAAAAATGGCTCTTTAATATATAAAGGATCACTAATAATTTCGCCAATTGATATCAAGTAACTTAATATCCTTCGCTATGATCTTTTGATTCTGTTTCCTCGTCCAGAAATAGTGATGAATCCAAAATTCACTTATATTTGTTAGCTAATCAAAAATGAAAAGACTTGTTTAAAAGATTTAAAATAAGAAACCGTTTATTTTTAACTTGCATTAATGTTATTTATTTCAGTAATTGATGTTGAATATAGAACATATAAAGCATTTTTGCCTATGGTTTAGAATTGTTTATAAATTGGTATCATTCAATAATAATTTAAAGTTAGCTCAAATGAGAGTCTATAAAGCTAAATCACTAAATGACTACTTTAATTTGATCTTATCAATTAATATCATATATTGCACATCTGATTTTATTTTAACATTTGTTAACATGTAGAGAATTGAATTTACCAAACTATCTTATGGTGGGTTTAACAAGTATAGCCAAAATTAAGATTCATATTTAAATTGATTATATTTTGAATATATCTAGTATTATTTTCAATGTTCTAGGTTATAATTTATCAAAAATTGTAAGCAGTACATTCAATCATCATCTACTTATAACTTTTTAAAGCTTTGCGGTTGATAAAGACTAAATGCAGCGTTCAATTTAATTAAGATAAACTCGTTGATTACTCAAGAAGGTATGGTTATCACTCTCAACCACAAAGTCACATTGGAATTCACGTATATCTTAAATTGTTTGATTCTGTCATATTCCTTGAGTGAACTGTTCCTATCTACAAAATTCAGCAATAGTATTTAATATAAAATTATCACAAGTAACAATAAATACGTCAAATTATTTTTTATTCCAAAAATATCTTAAGTGTTCTCTCAACTCTCACAAAAAAAAATTTGAATTGTAACAATTGTAAAATATATACTTGTAATTGAAAATGTAACCTTAGACATCATCACCTCATTTTAAAAATCAGCCAAAATCTCAAATTTCGTGGTATTCCCTCATTTACTGCTGGCGATTCCCCTTTTAAGCTCCTAAACTCAACTTTAGTAATATTTATCGCCATCAAATTTATTAAAATTCTTGTTTTAATTTTCCAGATGTATATAATCAAAAATAATTGATCAAAAAATTTTCAAGATAATTTTTTATGCTATCAAAAATTAATTATATTAAATTTTTTTAATAATAAGTTCTTAATCTATACCTTTTTGTTCTTTAATTTTGAATTAAGTGTTTAAAACAGCTTTGAATCTGTATTAATTAATATTTAATGTTTATTCAAAGTGTATATATGACATAATAATATTAATAATCATCTGGAATAATAAAAGTTTTCTTTTATTGACTTAGATATGAATTATAAATCAATTTCACACAATTTAAAATCAATTCACAAGTTTCAGAGAGTTATTATAAATATGCAATGGATAATTTTAAGAATAATATCACATTTTCCAATTTCACAAACAATTTATAAAAGCCCATATTACATGTGAACCTTTAAAACTATTATTTATACTCCTTGTAGGTGTAAATAATAAAAATTACAAGAACACAAAAAATTAAATGAATAACTGGAAAGAATTACCTTCATCTTTCATCCAAGTAATTGGCAAATATATTGCCTTGAATCGTTTAATTGAAATAGAATTAGTTTGTAAACCTTGGTATAATGCTCTATTACCTCAAATATATAAAACATTACGAGAAGAGATTTGGGAGAAATCTAATTGTGTTGAAATTATTGAGAGATATGGAAAGTATGTTCAAAATCTGATTTCATAGTTGTCATAGTTCTTATTCTGAAATTTCTTTAAATTTAAAGCATTGTGTTAATATTAAATTTATACATTTGAATCGCACTCTTTTAACTGCATTGAAAGGGAATCGACTTGATCAATTATTTCCTAATCTGAAATCAGTTTCGTTACATAAAAATTTAAATGCTGATCAATTGAGTGGGCATTTGATGAATATAGAGGAGCTATATCTTTATTTTAATACATTTGATAAAGATAGTATATTTGGAATTTATGAGATGTTTGACATGATCCCTACCTACCTTTTCAATCAAGTTAAAAACTAGATATTTATTACGAAAATCAAGACTGGGAAGGTTTCATTGAATTCATTACTAATTTTAACAAAGTAACCCACTTTACTCTGGACGCTAATGCTAATTGTTACATTTCAAAGCAGTGTTTAACTCCGTTTTATAATACCTTAAAATCTTGGGATTATTTGGAGTATTTGAAAATTAGTATGTATAGTTTTGAATCCTCAGAATTGTTGGGTCAATCAGAATTATTATTTCGCCAACTGCATTTTGGCATCCCAATGAAGAGATTGAAACATTTTGAATTCATTATTCGCTATCATCTCGATAATGAGTCAGGTAGATTTGACAATGCTAACTATACTCCTAATTACAAGATTTTGACTGACTCACAATTCTTTTATAATTCATTTAACCAAACCTATAATCAACTGTCAATAATATCAATAGTAACTATTGATCAGATATTATTGGAGAGAATTAGCCTTAATTGCCCTAATCTGAGGGAATTAATAATGAAATCGCTACTACCTAAACCCACTTATAATACTATAACCTTCTTGAAATTGACCAGATTAGGAGCTCAGGGATTCAAAAATGATTCTATTAATTTTTCTGACAATTATAATAAAATATTTCCCAAAGTCACTGGTTATATATTTACCGCCATATCTTATAGAGATTTTCAGATTACTCCCAATACCACGTTTCTATTCAAACTATTTTCTAATGTCGCAACTGTAAATTAAAATAATGTATTGGATTACGAATCAGATTGATTTTGGTTGACACTTACACCAAAAGAATTCAAATGGCAAGTGATATATATATATATATATATTTATATATCCGCATTTGTTTTCAAAGGTTTTAAAATGGTTAACACTGAATAAAGGCTTAATCCCATCATCTTTTAACGTGTCCAATACTGGATATACTAGATTAGAGCAGGATGTAAAAATGGAATTTGACCAAGTTAAACAGCTTCGTCCTGATATCCAATTTTTTAAAAGTTGTCTAACTGAACAATTTACTTATTTTATTCAACCCTTTGAAGATTAAAAAATAAAAAATCTGTAATGTTTTGAATATAACACAAATCACAATAACATTATTATTATCACATTTGTTGCGTTTCAAAATTACCTGTCCATCTCGATTTGATAATTTAGCCAATACTATTTCTAATTCAGGCTGGCTTTGTCACTAAATAATTAAAAAAAATACTCTTTGTTCTCTTTGTCAGATTTTAACCAAATTCTATATCATTTACTGAATCAACTATTTAAACCCAGAAGTGATGTATAGAGAGAGGAAGTTTTTGGATATTCTGCTATGACATCTCAACAGTGAGTGATCATTAAGACATAGTCCCATAACACTATAGAGTAGAATTAATTAATAAGTCATATTACATGTACTTTTGTAACAGCCATCTTTATTTATAAATTTTAAAATACAATACATTGATCATACTTATAATTTTAAATTTAAATAGTTAATTAACATCATATATTTTTATTTTTCAATTTAAGCCAATAGTAATTATATATTTGATAATATCTTACATTTTTATATTAAGTTTAAACAATTAATGTGAATTTTGAAACTAATTTTTATTTATTTATAAAAATTACTAAATATTCATTTAAAATAGATATAATAAAATAATATCATTATCATATTACAATATATCTCAATAATTTAAAACATGCATTTTTAGAGTACATTTAATAATATATATATAAATTTGAATTTTAAATCAAATTATTAAAAGATTAATATTTGAAATTTTTTCATATAATTTCTTATCATTTATCTAACTATAAATTAATCAAATATTCTATAATTTGAAGGTTAATTGAATTATATAAATATTACTCTATATTTTAAATGATGGCAATTTTTAATGATTAAACATAAATAAACATGGTAATATTGATATATATAAATAATAATAAAATATAAATATAATTTTTTCTTTTTTTTAATCATTTTTTGCTATATTTTTAATAAATTTCTTAAATTTAAAAAATAACATTTTTTATTAAAAACTGAAATTTGATATTTTATAAATTAATTAAGTAATCTTGCAAAAATTTTCTTATTTATAAATTAGTTTTTTAATTACTTAAATCAATTATAATTATATAGGTTATAGTGTAAATAATTAACAAAAAATAATGTTTTTAGCTATTTTTGATTAGAAAATTTTTTATAACTTTAGATTTATATATCTTATAATTATTATACAAAATAAAATATTTTTTCAATTTATATTATAATAATCAATTAGAAATAGTTTAAATTAAAAATGTTATAAAATTTACTATTTATTACATTTCATCCAAAAATTAAATAAGAATATCATATAATATTATTATTTATTTATATAATTAAGGTTTAATTATTAATAGAATATATATATATAAAAGGATTTATAAAGGGGGTTAGTTTAATTTAATCTAATATTTTGATTTATATTTTGATAAAAAATTATACAAAAGGTTTTAAGATTTATTAATTATAACTATTCATTATATAAGCTTAAATTTCTAGTAATTTTTAAATAGGTTATATTTGATTATAATTATTTCAACTTAGTTTGAAATTTTATTTAAATTATAAGATATTTATTTTTATATTATTATTAATCATTTTAACTTTAAAGTTTAAAATTTAAAAATTACTTATAAGGCTAATATAGAATATAGAATATCTAGATAATTTTTTAATTAAAATAAAATATTATTTTTTTTATTGTATTTTTTAATTATATTAAGAATTAAAAAAATAATTATTAAAGTTAATTTTTTAAATTTTATCAACTTTTATATAATTTATACTCTAAAAAAATTTAAAAAGTGATAAATAGTTAATTTCAATAATATTTTAAAATTATAAGTTTTTTATAAATTTTAAACAAATTTAGAGAATCTATGGTTAGGTTTTAATAATTCCAGAATAAAAGATTTTCTATAACTATTATTTGGTTTAAATATTATTTAGTTAATTAATTTTAAAATCTTAAATTTTTAATCAAAAAAGTTATTATCATTATATATTAACACTTAAAAATAAGTTATAAAATTAAAATTACTTTTATATTTATCTATATCTTAAATAATTCTTAAATAAATCAAATTAAAATATATATTTTATTTATTTTATTTAATTATCACTAACTATATTTGATTATATTTTATTAACTATTGGTTAATATATCAAAGCC
>JNEM01011962.1:0-10363 GCA_000697335.1 Conidiobolus incongruus B7586 | reverse complement strand
TATTATTATAAAATTAAAATAAAGATAATTTTTTAGTTTTTCAATTATTAAACCTATATTAATATTAATTTGAAAAATTATTTTTTAAATTTGATTATTTAATTTAATTATACTTAAACTAGATAGTCATTATTAAAAGTCTTTTATTTAAATTTTAGTAAAACTAAGCCATAAACTGTTTAAAATTATTTAAAATTTATAAGCAACTCTTGATAATAAAATATTATCTAAATTAACAATTTATTTCTAGGTAAATTATTTTAAAACTAAAAAAAAACTATTTAAAACTTATCAAAATTTAAATAATTAATTCTAACTATAACTTTTTAATTATTATTAAAATAAAAAACTAAATTGAAAATTATCTTTTTATTTTAGCTAAGGATATATTAAAGTATTAAAATATTACTCATATATATATTTTATATAATTTAAAGCTTAGATTAAAATTAATAATAAAATAAAATAGATATCTTATAATATAACTAAAGTTGATAAAAAGCTAAAATAGCTATTATTAAACAAAACTTAATAAGGTATAACTAAAGACCAAAACTTTTATAACAAATTATTATAATTAATTAATCTTAAGTAATTTTATATAATTCTTTACTAAAATATTAATTAAGGTGTTAGATTAAGCTAAATCAACCCTTTTTATAAATTTTTTTAAATAAATAGTATATTGATAAATAAATATTAATCTTTGCAATAAATTATATAATTATATAATATTTTTATTTATTTTTTGAAAAAAATTAACTAATTGTAAGTTTATATTTCTTTTATAAATAAAATTATTTTTAATTATTATTCTCAATATAATTTAAGAAGACTTATTATTTTGCATAATAATTCCAAAGAATATAAAACTAAAATTATAAAAAAATTTCTAATCAAAAATAGCTGGAATAAACTACCATATCTAATATATTCCTTAGATTATAACAAATGTGATTATAATTGTTTTTGGCAATTCAAAAACCAGCTTACAAAAAAGATTTTTACAAAAAATTGAATTATTTTGTGAGATATCAAATTCTAGTCCTTGATTAAAAGAAATGATTTTTAAATATTAGAACTTTGCCAAAAAATAACAAAAGGTTTTAAGTAATAAAAGAAATAATTCATTTTATATTATATATTTATTTTGACTTTTTATATATAAAAATGCTTATTTTTTCAATTGCAAAAAATTCTTATTATTTAAATTATAATGTAATATTTTAAAAAAAATTATATATTTATTCTAAAAATATTGAATATTAAATATTTAATTTAAAAAAATTTAATAATTATTATTCCTTATGAATTTCTTGAAAAAGTATATATTTATAAATAATTAAGATATTATTAATTATATATTAAATACTAGATATAATATTATTTCTTTTTTAAAGAAAATTTTTTAAATTATTTAATATTAATTTAAAAAAATATACTGTATAATATATTAATTATTTATTTTCAATTTTATATAATTAATTTGGTTGTTAATTATATTTTTATATTTTAACTTAGTTGAAACTAATATCAAATATTTATAATCCTTATTAAACTTTATTATAATAAAAAATCTATATATTTGATATGTTTTTTAATATTTTCAATTTTATTTAATAAATTTGTTAATTTTTAATTGGAATAATAAAAAGTTTTTTTATTAATATTTCTTTATAATGAAATAATAATATGAATTATTTATATTATATTAACATTATATGCTTTTTATAAAATTATAGAATAAAAAGTATTTTAAAAATGATACTTTTGAACAAAATATTATTTTCCTAAGCTATTAGTAAATTTCAAATAAATTATTACCTTGAATATAAAATAATGGGAAATTTTTTAATTTCTAATTTTTCAAAAATATTATTAGTTTATAATAAATAAATATATATAAAGTTAATAAGAAACTATATATTTTTAAAAAATATATATATATAATAATTTTTTTGATTAAAAAATTAATTTTTTAAAATTGGTTGTTTAATTTAATTATACTTAAACTAAATAATAATCATCAAAATTTTTTTATTTTAGTATTAGTAAAACTTAACTATAAATCCTCTAAAACTATTTAAATTTTCTAAGCAGCTTTTGGTAATAAAGCATTATCTAAATTAATAATTTATTGCTAGGTAAATTATTTTAAAGCTAGGAGAGAAATTATCTAAAACTTGCTAAAATCTAGAAGATTAAATTTAACTGTTATTCTTTTAATTATTAATAGAATGAAAAAATATATTGAAAAGCACCTTTTTATATCAGCTAAAAAACTATCTAAGTACTTTAATATTAGTTTTACAAGTATTTTATATAAAGTTTAAACTTAAATTAATAAATAAAAATATAAAATAGGTACCTTATAATTTAAATAAAGCATAGAAAAAAGTTAAAATAGTTATTGTTAAACAAAACTTACTAAAATATTATTAGAAGCTTAAACTTTTATAGTGAATAATTACAATTGATGAATCTTTGATCCTTATGTATAATCCTTTACCAAAACACAAATCAAGATGCTGGATTAAATTAAATCAACCTTTTCTACAAATCCTTTTAAATAAGCATTTTGTTAATAAGTAAATGTTAATTATTATAATAGATTATAATGTTATATACTACTCTTATTTAGTTCCTAAAGGAAAATTAATTAATAGTAAACTTTATATTGCTTTTTTAAACAAAAGTATTTCTAATTGGTATTCTCAATATAATTTAAGAAGACTTATTATTTTGCATGATAATTGCAAAATACATAAATCCAAAACTATAAAAAACTTTTTAATTAAAAATAACTGGAAAAAACTACCATATCTAATATATTCTTTAGATTATAACCTATGTAATTATAATTGCTTTAAATAATTAAAAAACCAGCTTATAAGAAAGAAAATTTTTGCAAGAAAATTTAATTAGTTTGTGAAATATCAAATTTTATTCTTTAATAAAAATCACTGTTTTTTAAGTGTTAGATCTTTGTCAGAAGTATAGCAAAAAGTTATTAATAATAAAGGAAACTATTAAATTTATATTATAAATTTTTTTATATATATTATATATTAAAATATTTATTTATTTTTAATCACAAAAAATTCTCATTATTAAAAATATAGAGTAATATAATATTGAAAATCATATTTAATAATTTTACAATATAATGGTTTAGATTATATTTTTCTTTTTATTATAATTAAATATATTATTATATTTTCAAGTAGAATATTTTAATAAGACATAATTTCTGGAATTATATATATTATTTTAAATTTTAAATATTATTTTATTTAAAATCTTTTTTTTAATATAACTAATTTATTCCATAATTAGAAAATTAAAATAAATATCACTTTTTAATTTGCTAAGCAATATTACCTATATTATTTTTCTATTATTAAATATTTTTGGATTAATTTCTATTTTAAAATTTTAAATTATAATTATTTATTCTATATTTAATAATAAAATGATAATTAAATTGTCCTCACGAGCGAGTTGACTCCTTCCCTATCAAATATATTTATTTCAGCTTAATATAAAAGTCACTCTCCCTCACATGATCAGCTACTTAAGCTTTATCATTTAATGGGCTGATGATACAAGCTACTGGAAAGCCTCATAAATCTTTTTACCCAATCCATCATATATAAAACCCGGAATTGGAGTCATCCTGAGCAGACGAGCTCAATCTGGGTCCTCCCAGTTATCTGTCTTAAACCAATAAACTCCCTCTCTCCCTAACAGTTACTTGGAAGTCCCAAGCTCTCTTTTGTATTTATATAAATACTAGCACTGATTTTCTGACTTATGTTACTATAATCATAAGTATATTGAAATTGATTTCAGATTATATATTTTTATTGAAATTTTACTAATTGAAAATATACAAATCATTACCTTGGTTGTATTTTGTTATATTTAAAAAAATATGGTTTCTGAAATTATATTTAAATATTTTAATGAAATCATTGTTTATAAAAATTTTTATTTGTTGATTATTTTAAGGAAAAATTGATTTTAACATTAATTTAGATTTCCAATAATTCAAATAATTATGAATGCAAAATATTTCAATTTTGGAATAATAATTATATTTATTAGTTTTTGAGAGTATAAATAATTTAACATTAATTTTGTTTGGAAAATAAAGTATTGTGCATTATATTGTGATATTTTTAAACAAAATAATTTTCACTTTATGAAACCAATTCATTTATTATAATTTAATTTATTTTTATTAGTAAATTTTTAAAAATTATGAATATATTTGTTACAAAATGAAAAACTTTCAATTTATAATTAAGGCTGTGACTAAAATGAATAGTTGATTAATTGATCATTTTGATTATAATGAATTCCAATGATGAACTATTAGAGTTAATTAATTATGTTGGAAATCCGTTCAATGTAATCTATGGTATATTTTGCCTAGTTTCAAGCGGATTTTTATTTTATATATGTCTTAATAAGTGTGATACCAAGTCAACAGAAATAAGGTTAATTTTTTTATTTTGTATTATTGAAGTTATATCAGGACTTGAGTTTTTCATATTAGGACTTGCAAAATTAATCTATGGGCACAATTTACTACAACCTGGAAATATTCCATGCCGTACTCTTGCCTTTCTTATTCAATGGACTGCTCGAATCGATATTGTTAATGTAACAGTTTTAGCTATATTAAGATATTTGATGGTTTGTCATAAAGCCGAAAAAAGTTTAAAATTCTGGATAAGTTTGTTCATAGTGTGTATTGCACCTGTAACTATTCTCTACTTATATGGTATAACTCTCAATGATGCAACACCAAGCCCCTCTTTTTTATATTGTCAACCTTTTACAACTCCTGGATTGACAACTTATTACGTGTCATTAATCATTCCTTTTACACTCCTTATACCTTGCTGGATAACCACATATTGCTACTTTGCGATTGGTTGGACGGCAAACAAGCAGCTGGATGCTATGAAACGAGAAGCTAACAATAACGGTGATGATAATCTGATGAAAATCATCAAAAACCAAAAATTCAAACTAATTTTCCAATTATTATTGGTATTTATTGTATATAATGTAAATTATATGACTTCTTATGTTACTTGGATTTTGAAATATGCTATTGGATATAAAAGGTCGCCAATTGTAGATGCGATTGTTAGTCTATCTGTGAATTTGAGTGTTGCGATCAATCCAATTATAACGATTATTTTTCAGCCTGATGTGAATAATGAATCCAAGATGCTGTTAATTAGATGGCAAGCCAAGTGTAAAAAATATATTCAAAATATGATTCGGTCTCGATAAATACATTTCAAAATCAAATATTTTATTTTTATTGTTAATATTACAATAATTTGAAATTTGGATTTTAAATACATTCAAATTATTCATATTATCAATAAAATAAATAAAGCTCAAAATATGGATTAAGAATGATTATGCTTTATTACCATTCTGATAAACATATTACATATGTTGAAAAATAACTCTAAATCATTAAAAATTTTATGCAAGAATTTAATTTAAAAACTATGCTATAATTTGGTACATAATTTTTTTTTCATTTTGATGAACTAACTGGTTAAATTTCATCAGTAATTTCAAATTACAAAATTTTTGAACAATTTGATGATTATCAATAAAAATAAAATCCAATATATGAAGGTAGGTTTAGGTATATTGAAAAAAATCACATTGTATATTGCAGACAAAAGTACTTCTTGAATTATCCATTCAAATCAATTAAATATTATAAATTAAAATACTAAAACACATTTTAAACCTATTATCAAATCAAATTATTCAATTTTTTATCAAATTAAGCAAAAACACTAATTTCTTCGACAAATATTCAATCAGTATATTTGAATTTATATATTTCTCCACAAAATATTAAATTATAGATTTTAATATAAGGAAAAAGAGTGAATTCATCTGAATACCTTATATTATATGTTATTCAATTAAATATAACTAAAATTACAGGTGAGAAAATTTTCTTTGATTAATAAATATTTTAATATATAAAATCAATATGATTTATAAAAAAATAAAATAATTAATATAAATTTTTCATAAATATTTTTTTATATCATTGAAATCATAATACAGTTTTATTCAAGATTATTAGCATATATGTTTTTAAATATTATTATAAATCAAAGCTTATAAATACATTATATTATTAGCTCAAAAACAATATCAATAATATCTTATTTTATAATATGGAAATTATTTGAAAACCAAATTCATTAGGTATATGAGAGTGAATAAGCTTGAAATATATATATATATATATATATATTTTATATTTATTTTTAAAAATATTTTTTTAATAACTTATAATAATTTTTATATTAAATATTTTTTTATTTTATAGTTTAATAGGAGAATTCTCTAATATTGGATATTTATTATCATAAAAAAATAAGAAATAAATACAAAACAGCTATAGTAATTAAAATCTTCCTTTTTTAGTAAGATAATTTAATATGAATGATAATTTTTAACCCTTTTTAATAAATTTTCAAAATCACACCGATAAATTAATAATATATAGTTAAAATATAAAAATATTTTTTATGTATTCAATTTTTTAACTAACCAAGTCATTTATAATCATAGAAATTCACATTTATTTAGTTAATTGACAAGTTGATCAAGATAATTTTTTTAAATAAGCAAAGTTTTGTTTAGTTTAGTTTTATTTATATATCTTTTAAATAACATTATTTAATTATAATTTCTCACATACCTTGTATTAAAGATAATATTAAATAATTTATTATATATTATTTTTCCTAATGTTATATTCTAAAAATACCCATCTATCTAGATTTGATAGTTAGGTTCACATTACCCCTTGTTCATGGTGTAATTGTTAGTCCATAATCAAGTGACACTTTTTAGCTCCTTTATTAGAATTTATTCAAAACCTATGTCACTCATTGAATGAATTATTTAAACTCCAAAGTGTCAAGATTAATAAGGAGGATTTTCTCTCTGAATATTCTGCTATAACACTTTAATAATAATTTTTAAGACATGCAGTCCCAATATGTTAAAGAGCAGGATTAACAAATAATTGACTTAATCATATTATGAGTACTTTTCTAACCATGATCTTTGTTTCCCAAAGCTTATAAAAACTCAATACTAGTAATAAATGAACAAATATGATAGTATTGATATCAAAACTTAAACTTTAAGTTAATTTTCTTAATAAAATTTTATTTGATATTTCTTGTTTTAATAGTTTATTTTACGTAAGAGCTCCTTTGATTTAATTGTTCCTTAGTCATAATGCTTTAGAAAATTTAATAAGGTTATAAATATATATAAATTAATTAATATTTGAAATAACTTTCTTATACATATCTAGAGCTCAATCAAAATAATAATACCAATCCTAATAAATTTATTATATAGTTCAAATAAATTCTAACATGGTAATCATAAAACTTAGATGAAATATATAGGCTATATTAATCTTGTCAATAATGCTCATATATATTATTTACATTTTCTCAATTTATTTTATTTTTATTTAAAATTTAATATGACTTGCATAAAATAAAATTGTGAATTAGATATATCCGATAAAATACTAGTTCTTTCAGTATTTTTTACGTATTTTTATATTTATATTAGCGTTTAATTTCTTAAGAAATTTATTCTTTTAAATTTTGTTATATAAAATGATATTAATTTGACTAATAAACTTGGCTCCTATTTTGCCTCTCAAAATTTTAGGATTCTTTGTTTAATAAAGTGAATCATTATTTCTTCTATTTATAACTATTTCTATCAATATTTTATCCTTATTGGTTCTACCTAGTATAATTTTTTATATAAATATATTAACTATTTTAATTCAAATCTTAATCAAACTCAATGATATATTAAATTGCTTATATAATTATTAATTTAGATTATTCTGAGTATTATGATGGTGTTATTATAAAACTATTTTATAATATCAATATTCAAATTATTATAATATTTCTCATTTTTATATTCCATTATGCAAATAATAAACTGTCCAACTATAAACTTAAAATTTTATTAATAGCAATATTAAAAGAAATTTAAGGATATAAATTTCCGTTCAATAACAAAATTCAATACTATTAGTTAGAAAAGAATAAATTGGTAAATTTTATAACTTTTGATATTTCAAATATATTATTAAATTTGAAAAACTAATTTTATATAAAATATATACAAAAATTAATAGTTTCAAACTATATATCACTTATAATTATTTTTTATTAAGAAATTTTTTAATCAAAAATTTAAGGTTAAATTTAATTATGCTTAAACTGTATAATAAATATAAAAAGTCCTTTATTTTAGTATTACTAATTCTAAATCATAAATATTCTAATATCATTTACGATTTATAAATTGGTTACAAAAAAATGTTTAATATAAATCTACCATTAATCACTAATTTTGCCACTTTAATTATAGAAAGGATATTACTCAAATTTTACATAAAATTAGTAATTTAACTTGTAATATTAATATTTTATTAATTAATAAATAAAAAAATTAACTAAAAACTATTTTAAATTATAGCTAAAAAATTGATTTAATAAATTTAATATTAAATATATAAGTATATTATATAAACCGAAATTGAAATTTAAATTTGAACTGATAAATAAAAAAATAAAATTTAAAATTTATTATTAAATAAAAACGTAAAATAAACTATTAAAACTATATCTAAATAAAATTTTTATTATTATTATCAAAAGTAAGAGTTTTTATAATAAGTTATTTTATATGAATATTTTTAAATTTTTTTAAAAATCTTTTATCAAAAAACAAAACAAAATATTAGGTTTTATTGAACTAATCCTTTGTATAAATTTAAATAAATATTTATTTTAAAAAATATGATTTGTTATTATTAATTATATTGATATATAGTCTTATTTAATTCATAGATATATATGAATTATTAGCGAGCCTTATACTATACTTTTATATAACATATTTTTATTTGATATTTTATATATATTAAGGATATTTATTATATATATATATTAATTATAAATATATAGAACTATATTTGTATAAAATTTTCTATATAAAAAGACTTAAAAAGATTATATTTAATATATTGACTAGATTTCAATATAAATGATATTAATTTTATTAAATAACTAAAAAATATAATGATAAGAAAAAAAATTTATTAAGTAAATTAAACTTGTTTATAAAATATTAAATTTTAATTTCTAATAAAAGGAACCATTTTGAAATATAAAAAACTTGCCAAAAAATAGCAAAATTATTAAATGAAACCTATTAAATCCATATTCTTTATTAAATATTATAAATTATATTATTTTTTATATTATGTTAATTTAAAAAATTATTATTTTTTAATTTCTGGACTAATATTTTCTTTATAAAATTTACCAAGGTTTTGATTATTTATATACCAAATTATAGCTAATATTTCAAATTATAAAATATTTTTGAAATTCTTTCCTTAGTTCAAATACTTTGATTTATCAAAATAGTTATAAGCATAGAGATTTATATTGGGTGAATATAATAGATAAAATAATATACACCAGTTTTTTAATAAAAACTTTTATTATTTCTTATAATTTATAAAAAAATTTAATCATTAAAAAAATCCATAATTTATAAAATATTATTTATCAATATATATAATTCAATAACTGTCTATTATTCAAATATTAATTTTTTTTAAAAATTAATCAATTATTATATTATTAATATTTATATCTTATAATAACTTTCGTTATATTAAAATTTTTATTATAAATTTATAATAACAGTTTTGATTTTATAACCTATATAACGAATCTATTACTTAATAATAAATTTTGTACCAAAACTCAAAATCAATATACTTTAATTATTATCTATCAAAATCATAATAGATATTATAATAATTAAAATTAATATTATTTATAGTTTTCTCTTTATTTATTGAATCTTAATTTTTATTATTAGGTAGCTATATTATAAGTTTTTTAACTTGTTTTATATTTTTTTATATATTATAATATATTTAATACTTGAGGGAGTATTTTAACTCCCTGTTCCAAGAACTGGTGATATTCTAGATAATCCATTTTATAAGCCACTGTTTGATGAGTTTGAAATATTTAAACTATCCAACTTTCCTAAATAAACCTGCTCCTCTATTTCTATTAACTTTAACTTTACTCTTTCTTTATCTTTTACTTACCTTTTTGGCTCTTTTGCCTGATACTTTATATCCTTTTACAGGATTCCTCCCAATGGGGCAAGTTTAAACCCCGACATACTGAAATAAAAATATTTTATTGATTTACTTATAAGGATATAT
>JNEM01011960.1:0-18935 GCA_000697335.1 Conidiobolus incongruus B7586 | reverse complement strand
TGTAACTTCAACATCATCCATAACCTCTGCGAGAGTTAAACGAGTAGTCTGTCTGCAGAAACGATCGATCTTAGCTTGAGAGACCTCGGGCTTAACCAAAAGAGTCATGGAAGGAGTGGCAATTTGGGCACTAGCAGTCATAACAATTTCTCTGAGACGGGGAATACCCAATGTGACGTTCTTGGCACCAAAACCAGCAAAGTGGAAAGTGTTCAGTGTCATCTGAGTGGAAGGTTCACCAACACCTTGGGCAGCTAATAAACCAACAGCTTCACCAGGAGCAGCAAGAGAGTGAAGGTATTTGAGATTCATTAAAGCCTTAAACTTACGCTTGTTTAGCTCAGGTCTAGAGACGTGTTTCTGGTTCTCGTAATAAGGGGGTCGTTCTTTAGATTTAGCTTCGAAAAGATTCTTGGGATCATTCTCGGAGAATTCTTCAACATCGCGAGCAAATTTCTCAGAAACACTACCAAAGAATCTAGCAGGAGAATAAATAGAGAGAGCTGTATCATATTTGTGAGGTTTCTTGAGAGCTTTCTTGTTGTAAGCGATAGCTTGTTCTTGGTCTAAGACAGCAGCGGCATCACCTGGATGATGCTTATGAATCAAAGTGCTATAATTTTCAGCACAGAATTCAAATTGGTCCAAGTGCTTTTGTTTAGTCACATCCAAACCATCTTCACCATATTGAAATTGTAAGATGGATCCATCGGAGTCTCTGACAGTGTAATCGTAATGAACCTTGAGACCTTCAAGATGTTTGATTAGACATCTCTGCAAATAACCTGAACGGGCAGTTTTGACGGCTGTATCAATAAGACCTTCACGACCAGCCATACAATGGAAGAAATATTCTTGAGGCTTAATACCTGTCAAGAAACGGCCGGCAATGAAACCACCAGCTCTGGCAGAAGTTTCGAAGGGTTGGAATGAGGGTAAACTCTTACCACTGACCATAATAGGTACACGACGACCTTCTAATTCTTGTTGACCCAAAAGACAAGAGATTTGAGAAACATTAACATTGGAACCCTTGGCACCAGATACAGTCATCATTTGCATATGGTTGTCTGGGAATTCACGGTACAAACCTTTAGGAATACATTTGTTGATAACAGAAGAGGTGATTCCATTCATCTTGCTCTTCATAGCACCATCAAGTCCCTTTAGCTTATCATCATTACGGTAAACTTCCTCCATTCGCTTCAAGAAATCACTTTGGAAATCTGCAGTTTTTTCACGACCAGTAAGACCTACATAATTAACAGTTGCTTCTTGACCTGCAGAGGTTGCACTGGTAAGAAGTTCTTTTCTCCATTGATCACCTTCGAGAGTAAGTCTTAAATCATCCATACGACAGGTGAATCCCCGGAATTGAACATATTTGGTTAATAATCTGGATAAAATACTGAGGAGAGTACCAGCCATGGTAGGAGTATAGAGTTCATAAATAGAGTGGACTAAACCATAGGCAGAAGCACCAATTTGAGATTTATCAAGAACACCAGTCAATAATTCACCATCCATAACGATAACGTGACTTTCTTCAGGTGCGGTACGACCCCAGTAGGCAGGAGAAATCTTAGTTTTGGACTTGAGGTTGGGAGGGTGGTATCCTTGAGTCAAGTTCTTGATAATGGTAGAAATGACTTGTTTACCAGTCCAGAGTTTCTGAGGCTTAATGATGGCAGGGGGAAGAGTAAGGATATGAGTACCAGGAAAGTCATCTTCTTCAGGTCTCAAAGAACCATACAAGATTTGATGGTATAATTCGCGGGTAAAGAAAGTGTCTTTGGAACACATATGGACAGCAGTGACAATATGATCCTGAATTAAACCTCTAAGAGGAGCACCATTGGTAGGTACAAGGTATTGGGAATCAGTGTTGGCAATGAGCATAGCTTCGGCACGAGCAATTTCATTTTGAGGTAAATGCAAATTAATTTCATCACCATCAAAATCAGCATTATATGTATTACAATTTGCATAGTGCATTCTGATAGTTTTTTCACCTGGTAGGATTCTAGCTTTATGAGCCATGATAGAAGGCTTATGTAATGTTGGCTGACGATTGACTAAGAGGACATCACCGTTCTTAACATGACGGAATACTTTCTTGTTAACTCCAGAGGTTCTGGTTTGGAAAGTACCTCCAGCCTTTGAGCTAGTGGAAGAGGATTCTTGAGGGGTGAGCAATTGGTTGGCAAGAGCAATTCTTGATTCTGTACTAAGCTTGAGGAGAGAAGTAACAGCACCATTCTCTTGTTGAACGTGCGTGGCACCGGGCCATTCGTAGGGACCTCTAATAACGGCCTGGCGTAATTCTTCGACATTGAAATGGGTAACAGGTTCAGGATAAGTTAACTTCAAAGCAAAAACAGGAGGAAGACCGATTTCGGAGGTTTCAATATTGACATCTGGAGAAATGACCGAACGAGCAGAATAGTTGACACGCTTACCCATCATGTTCATTCTGAATAAACCTTCCTTCTTTTCGATTAACTGTTTAATACCAGAAGCTTGGTCATTATTCATGTTGTTTCCTCTAGATGAATCTACAAAACTGTTAACTTGCAACTGCAAATCAATCCATTGATTGATCACCGTATCAAGGTAGTTCTTCGATTTAACCTTATCTTCATTCACACTGTTTATTTGGATTTGCTGTGAGAGAGAAATCACTTTAGATAGGGCGGCAGTTTGAGGATTTTCAAGTGGCATGTTATTGGCAAAACCAGGAGGACGGAAACGGGAAGGAATAACAGGGATGGTTTCCATGAAAAACATCTTTGGATCGGCAGCTTGAGAGGCCTTATTGACACCATTGTACATCATGCTGATCAATTCAGATTCATGTTCAAAAAGTTGCTCAATGTATTTGTAAATGTGTAAAGGAGTGATGAAGGTGGTATGAGATCCTACAGTAGGTTTAGCAGGTTTAGAGTCTTCAGAATCGTCAGCATCGACACTAGAGTCAGTAGAGTCGCTTAATTCTGGATCAGATACCTCATCATCAGAATTTGGTAATGCTTGTTGGATTTGATCGGCATCAACAGAGTCTAAAAATTCTTCAGCAGTGATGTTAGCTTTGATAGTAGACTTTTGACTCTTGACTTTCAAAATATTGGGCATATAGATACCCTTATTAGTCATGCTGTTTTGAGCTTTGGAAGGCAAAGGAAGCATGAAAATTTTGGAAAACATATGAGATCTAAATTTAGGAGCGCTTCCACTACATCTAGCACAGGTCGATTTAGCTAAGGAGGCCTTTAATACTGAACGAATAAGCAATCTACGTTCGTTATAAGTTAATGTGGTTTTGTGGTAACTAGAAGGTGGACTGTTGCGGAAAATTTCATCTACGCGTTCATTTAAAGCGGCAACAAAAGCTCTAGTCTGGTATTCCTTTTGCAATTTAGTTTTTTTAGTCTTAGGGGTAGTGGTTTCTTCTTCTTCAATAGCTTCATCTTCATCTTCATGTTGGAAATATAAAATTTCTTTAGCTTCTGAAACTAAACCAGCGTCAAGAAGTTTGAATGCAGCAGTAAATAAGGCTTGCTGTTTGCGATCAAATCTGAAATTAAAACAATAGACACAAGTACTTCTGAGTAAGAGATAAGCTTCATCAAAGAAGAGGGGATTAATAACTAAGAAGGGTAATTCAATATGTCCAAAGTGACCAGGACAAGAAATAGAATCAAGGTGACATGTACCACATCTATCATTAAAAAGATTAATATTGAGAATTAATCAAAATTAAATGAAATAATGCTTACAAATATCCTTTATCAAAAGGACCTAAAGCTAAGTCATAAAGGCCGTTAGGAGTAGGAGCTCCCGTAATATCTAATGATTGGGAATTCGTAATTTGTTTGACTGAAATCTTTCGAATTTCATCGCTATTATAAATATTAAAACCGACAGAGTAAACCTGAGTAGTTACAGGTACAGAAATATTCATTTTTATTTAATTCTGTATATTAAAAATTAAAATAAATTAATTGATTTAATATAAGAATTAATATTTTCTATTTAATCTATGTAATATTTTTTTTCTAATTTGATATAGATTATTTTATACTGATTGAAAATTTGAAATCTCATTATCATTTTATGGGATTCTACTCTATAAAATTTTTGTTTCATTTCTAATTTTGTGATTCAAAATAAAAACTGTACTTAAATTTATAATATATATAATTTTACAACCATAGATACATTAAAGGATCGATTACCAGTTTAAATTTCCATAAAAATAGACAGCTCAGAAAACATAGATATTTCATAAAATTTTTACCTTGCTAGGAATATCATTTCAAGGAGTCTCCTAGTGATTTGAAAATTTTAATTAATTTTAACTATTATATTAAAAATATACTTTTATAATAAAATATTGTCTAATTTTGAAAAATAATAATAATAATAATAATAATAAATTAATACATTGACTAATGGAATATAAATGATAAAATTATAAAACATTGGAAGCTTCTATATTTGCAAAATATTGTAAATACAAAAACTGATAAATTTGATGTCATTACTGCAATAATCGTTATATGTGCTGAAATTTGAAAAAATAGTTATATATAAATGGAACTATATATAAAAATTAATATTAAATGGTTTTTAATAAATATAAATTACAAAATTAATAAAAAATAAACATTTATAATGCTAAGATGGATATACAACAATGATATAAATTTAAATTAAAAGCCGTTGGTAAATTGCTCGTCGGAATAGTCAATTGCAGATTCGACTGGTTTTGGAATAGCTCCATTAGGTTCTTGCGATATTTCTTTTAAAGTAGATTCCCAAAGTTCAATACTCTAATTTGCAATAGATTATCATTAAATTCGAGAATTAAATGTATGTGTATATATAAATATTATGCTACCTTTTTGAAGAAATTGATTTTAATATCTGTCAAATCACTGAGAGCATTTTTAAAGTCTGCTGTTTTGTTAAGTTGAAAATATTTATATTCTTTTACTAATTCGTTTGAAAATGCATTAGAAACCTCGCCACTTACATGGACAGCATCTTCAAGCTAATAGAAAAATAAATTTTGATTTATATAATAGGGCCTTAATATAATTTACCTCGTTGATTTTTTCTTCACATTTGGATAAACGATCTTGTTTTGTAATTTCATGATCAATACCTTTAATACCATCATAAGTATCCTTAAGGAAGGAAGATAAACCACCTCCTCTTCCTGTAGTACGAATTTTCTCTCTTTCATTCAATTGAGCTTGTAAATATTCAGAAAGCTCTTCAAAATCTACTTGTTTTTGATCTCTAAGTTTCAAAACAGACTAAAAATGTAAGATTTAGGACAAATTAAAACAAAGGATATATCTTACTTTAGCTATTTGACAGTAAACTAAATATTCTCGAATTATAGAAAGATATTTCAATTCTTCTTCTTTGCTCTATTAAATATGTCAATATTATAATATTATAGTTTTGGTAAAAATCATTACAGAGTTGGACCAGAGTTGAGAATATTCATTACAGGTATTGGTAAACTTTTGCAAAGTAGTTGTCATACCAGATTCTAATTGGCCCAAAGAACTTAAAGATTGTCCAAATTCTTTATATTCGTTCTCAACATCTGAAATATGACAAAAAAGTTAATATAGAATAAAACGTATTAGCCAATTGAGCTAACCTGATTGCCTCTTCATAATTTTCATATGAAGCTTTTCAGTAGAGTGTAAATTATCCTCAAATTTATCTATTTGATCCTTCATATCGATAAATCTCTGGTCAGGGTTTTTTATTTTCGAGAATGAGTTGATTAATGAATCACTTAAATTTTCCAAAATTCCCTCTCCTTTAGTTTTTGTCATACTGTCAATGTTCTAAAATTTGTAAAGGTTGGTTAATACCACGATTTCAATAAATATTAATCAAAGTTAAATTACCCAATCAGTAGAGTCAAGGAATTTTTTTACATAGCTTGTCTTTTGTAAAGTGGGATGACGTACTATACGATTTAAAAATCTTTCTAAGCTATTTTTACAATTTAGTTAAATAAAATTAATATAATTATATAATTATATTTACCTGGCTCTGCGCTTTTCGATAAATTCATCACTGAAACGATCCCCAGTTAAATATTCTAAAATTAGGACATTAATATACCTGATACCTAAGTTTTGAATATAAATTCAATTAAAATACCTAAACGATGTTTTTCTGGTAAAGGGGGGACGATGGAAGCTGGGAAATTTTGTATCAAGTCATCGTGAAGCCAAGCAAAATCGTGAAAACGACGACGAACGGAAACTTCTGGAGCACTGAAAGTAGGGAGCTCAGTCTAGATAAAATCAAATATAAGAATCATCTAAACAATTATAGAAGTGTCACTTCATTACCTCAGTTTGAATGAGATATGATACATGGACATCCGAGGTTCCTTCTCCTGACTTTTTTGGCTCTAGTATTCTTACAACCATTCTATACCCTTCATTTTCTTTAGAATTAGATGATTGTCCCACATTTCTGGAATGAGTTTGGGATTCGGAAGTCACTTGGAAGGCTGCAGGTTGTTTAGTCTCAAAATTATTGAAAGAAACCTATATAATAAAATGAGCATTAAGCTTATTTTAAATAGGAAATAACAGAGCTTACTTCGTTTTGAAAACCATTATGTAGTAATTCATCTGGATGTTCTGAAAAAGATTCGTGAAGGGAAGTTTCTAAACCTCTCATACTTGAAAGAGAGTCATGATTATTATGTATGTCACCGTTTGGGACGTTGGCATGGTCTGAAGAAGTATCCCAGCTAACACTGTTAAAATTGTAATTATCCATAATATAAAATAATAGTGAATAGTAATTGATAAAAAGATAATGATGATTTAATCATTTGATTTATGTAAAATTTCAATTTTATTTAAACTTCCTAATTAGGGTTTTTGCTAAAAACTTAGTTATTTCAAAATAATCAATATTAATATTAGTTTAATAACAATGATTATTATGAATTATATTGATATACATCTTTGATGCGCAATATACAAGTATTTTTTTGATTTTTTAATTTTAAAAAAAAATTTGAATGTAATATTTTACTTGTTGATATCAATAATAGCGAATGGTGAATGGTGAATAGTTTATTAAGTGTTAAACTACAATATTGTCCATATTAAGGATAATTTATCAAAAGGTTTAAATTTGCAGCTATAAAAATATAGAATATTTCATAAATTATCTATGGTTATTCAATATAAAAAATGATGACCTAAGTTTTTCCACTTGTTTAATTCAATAACAATAAACTTTATCAAATGATTAATGCAAAAATAAGATAATAATTTTTATTAATTTTAAATTTTTCAATATAAAATCAACTTTTAATGGAGTTTGGATTTTCACAAAATTCAATGTTGTACCAATTATATATCTAAAAAAATATAGAGCAAGTTGAATAGAATATCAAAATTTAATATATGAGATTTCCTATATAAAAATTTTTTAGTATACAACAATATATATATATATATCTGATTTGAAATATATTTTATAATCAGTTTTTAACATTATTTATTAAAGAATTGTTGCTATTTTCAACATACAATTTCCTATACTAAGTCTATTAAAGTTTTTTATAATTGTATTTCTATTCTTTTCTTTAAATATAAAAATATTTCAAGTTTTGGATTTTGAAAAATACTAAAACATTTAAATGAATGATATGGAGTTAGTTAATATATTCTAAACCATAGCATTGATATTTTGAATTCACAATATCAGGTATCTATCATTTTTCTTCTAATACTAAAAGAATTATTTTAAACCACAATATCTAGTTCAGGAAAAAAGGATATAAAACAGTCACTTAAATGATTAAGGGTGATTTTTAAATTAAATTATCATTTTTATCATCCCATTGAATTGGATTCATTTCAATATATTTAATAATTTATAATTTAATGTTATGAATTTGCAATTTTAGTTTTTAGTTACTATGAATGACTTGAATTCGTGCACCCACCCTTTACTCGCTAAAGAATTATTAAAAAACTTATGTAAACACTTGGAAAATGAATATGACCAGAGTATTCAAGCCAAAATCAATTCTAAAATACCTGATTCAAAGGGCTCAAGCTCCTCAAACAATTTAATTAATTTAATTTCTCAAAATAGTATTAACGAACTTCATTTAACTTTAGATTTTGTCCACTTTAGTTTTTTAATAGACAGAATATCTAGAATACCTCCAGAATTAGTCAATCAAGCTGATTCTAAAATTAAATATTTTTGGAATGAACTATCTTTTAAATATAAAAAAGAATCCAGTTCCATTTGGGAGGTCTCCACTTGGACGAGAGGCTGGAATAAGTTTTGGAGTTTATCGCACCAGGACGAATCAGCTGGCAAAACTGCTCTTATGTTGAAACAAGAGCTCGTAATCAGTTGGGAAACTGCAATTTGTCTTGTTTTACATTTTTTAATCGGTAAAGTAGAGGCTCTTAAATTAGGTCCCTTCGATTCAAGAGGCTTACTCATCTCTCCAAATAACCCCTACCACCCTATTTTCCCAGTTTCGTTGAGGTATTTCTCAAACTTAAAGAATTTAGAATTATTCAAAGTTTCGCCGAAAGACCTTGAAGGATGGGAACTACATCAAAAAACTTTGGAATATTTAGTTTGTAAGAAGAGTATTCAAAATGCAGAGAGCTTGTTTTTTGAGACTCTTGGAATTAAAATTAATATTTCTGAACAAATGAATTATTCAGATAAATCATATAACTTGAATGATGAATCTAAAAAATGGGCACAACTTCGAATAATTGATTTAAGCAAAAATAATCTTGAAGATTTCAGTAAACCCATCGCGTTAAATATCGTTAAATGTGAAAGTCTCAATCTATCTTACAATAACTTTCCTCGAATACCGGCTAGTCTAGTTGAGCTTTACAATCTAACCACGCTGAATCTCAGTTTCAATGCTATTGGGTCTCTTAACAAAGTTAATCAAATTCTGGGTAATATTAGAATTCTTAATCTTTCAAGTAATCAGATACATACATTGCTCGGCCTAGAAAAACTCTGGGGATTAGAAGAATTAAATCTGAGCAATAATCTTATTGAAGATATTGAAGAAATTAAAAGACTCACCAGTTTACCTAATTTAACCAAACTAAGCATCAATGGAAATCCTTTTACATCACAGGTAATTTTATTTTTTTATTCGTTATATATAATAGTAATAATTTTTCTATTTAAGGTTAATTATCGATCAATATTAATGTCATATTTTACTGAAAGAGACTCACCACTGCTGTTAGATGGTAACAGAACTAGAGTTACCGATTCTGTCAATCTCAATAGAATTAGTGCAATCATGCCTCGAGAACTAAAACGTTCTTCCACGCTATCATTAAATAATAGTATAGATCCTAACAATTCTTCTATTTCAAATTTGAGCTCCAATTTAGATCTACAAGCTCCGTTTAAGGAAAAGCATATAGTCACAAGGAAAGCTAAAGGGAAGAAAAAAGCGGTTAAAAGAGTGGCTTCAATATATCCTCTTGCTGAAACTCCTGAGGAAGGCAATTTGGAAACTAATGAACATAGTGCACCTATTGATTTACCTCAATCAAGACGAAACTCTAATCTCACCCCTAAATCTGCTATCAGAATAGACGACACTCAAGCTAGCTCATTACCCTTACATTCTCAGCCTTTAATGAGACACACATCCGAAAATTTTTCTTGTACACATATAACATCCCCAACACAATCAATTCTATCTGTCCAAAGCGCTAATTTGGGTAAAGATTTTCAGAAAAGGATTGAAGCGTTAAAATCCGAAGCCGGTTCCTCCTGGCTCAAAGTATATCAAGCGATGCAGCAAGGTAAACTGAAAGCCTCACCACCTCACGATGGCACATGGGTAACCGATTTTCCTATTAAAGATGATCCCGCAGCTCAGAAGATACTTTCCGCTCCTGATGATAGTAGAATGTCAAAACTGTTATGGAACTCACTTGATAACATGTCGGGGAATCAATCTTCTTTACCTAAACATTTAGATTCTAACAAGTCCGCATCCAAACCAGAATTGGGTACCTCTATATAAAATTATTCAAATATACCATTGATTAAACAACATATTAATCATTTTACATAACAATTAATTTTTAATTTTGATCTTTAACATACAAATTTGAAATTTAGTTTATTCCAAAAATTAATGTAATATTAAAAATTCAAATTGATCTTGAAGATTATGATACTTTTTGACAATGAATTAGTCCAATTCATGAGAATGAAGAATTTCGTGAATTAAAATTCTGAATATAAATGAATATATATAATAAAATACACAATTGTGATCAATCACATTCAAATAATATTCATTCTTTATCTATAATAGTAAAAAATAATTAACATTGTTTTTGAGACTACCGAAACAGATTAATGATTTGAAGAATATAATTTGCAATTATGAATATTAATTTAAAAATTTTTGAAGTATCATTATTACATCATAAATAATAAAAATAATCCTAGTCATGATTAGTTAATAATATTCTTTTATTTTTTTTATAAAATTATTTCAAAATTAATGTTTTTTTAGAATGTGTATTGAATTTTGTTTAAATTGAATATTAAAAGTTAACTGATAAAAGTCTCTTTTGAGCAATCCAATTCAATATTGAAGAAAAATTGACTAATATTTCTATATAAAACCTGTTTTAATAATTATTTTTACAATATCTTATATCTATTAATAACTTGAAATGCTTTATTATTTGATAAAAATTGACTTGCAACATACGATTATATAATTTTAATCACATATATTAATATTCAAACGAAATATTCATATTGAATTTATGACTTACTTATATACACTATCATTAACTATAATAAACCATATAATCAAATAAATTTTTATTAATTGATGAAAATTCTCAAATGCTTTCATCTAAAAGGTTCAGATTACAATTGATTAGAAAATTTTTCAAGATTTTGTTGGGAGTTTTCAAACTCTGGAGTTAGTATCAGATTTTAACAAATTTTGATAATATTAAATTGAAATTAAAAGATTTGAATTAAATTTTGGTTTTAATTCAATATCATGAAAATTATAAAGCTATTCAGTACATGAAACTAATTTTATTTCATACAAAATTATAATGCCGAGTCTCTTTTATATTAATTCTAGTGTTTTATGATAATTTTTTGACAATATCTAAAATAATGTAATTTTAATTGAGTTTTGAATAAAATTTTTTATCAATTTCATAAGTTAATTTATTTATGTTTAAATTATCCTATTGAATTATGAATTAAATTGTTAAAATAGTTAATTCAAAACTGATAATATTTTTAATAATTGATTATATAATAAAATAAACTAACTACATATTACAAAAGTAACAAATACCACTTTAGATCGGTTTTTAAAGGATATTACTCGAACAAAATTAGATAAAATCAATTAATTGGTCAGATTCTAAATACGGACCCAAATGAAACATGATGAACTGATTAGATGGATAATGACCTAATTTAATACAAGTGACTTGCTAATATCAAACAATCAAAACGGAGGTATTTAAGATAATCTCGTCATCAATAAAAGGTTGAATTTTTAATATCATAATTAATAAAAATAACTGTAAATTTTAGTATAGTCAATATATAATCAAAGGATAAATAATATAATAATGACAAAAGATATCCATTTAATCTCTTCCAAATTAAAAAATTCACAATTGGACAGTCATTCTGCTAATCAGTTTGTAAACTTGCCTATACTCGATCATATATACCAGTATTTGAACCAGTCGCAAGTGTGTCAAGCTAGTTTAGTAAGTAAGTTTTGGTATTTTGCGTCTCATAACTTTAGATACAGAATGATCAGACCTTTGTATCGCACTCCCATATCGATCGAGGTTACATTGATGCAAAGCACACCACCTTCCGAGGATATGTGGGATATGTATTTGTTGACAAAGTGTATCGAAGGAATAGGAGCCAAAAGCAAGTTTG
Organism: Conidiobolus incongruus B7586; assembly: GCA_000697335.1. NCBI lineage: Eukaryota > Fungi > Entomophthoromycota > Entomophthoromycetes > Entomophthorales > Conidiobolaceae > Conidiobolus > Conidiobolus incongruus. Next base: position 6,914 of record JNEM01011960.1, on the reverse strand, counting down.
TTCATGGAATTTTCTTGGAAAAACCATCATCTGTAAATATTCACATACAGTTATTCAGTCATTTCAATACTATAACATCCTTACAATTCTCGGATCATTTGGTTAATCTTGACAATTTGGTGAATATCCTAGCTCGATTGAAGTGCTTAGAGTGTTTGGTCATGGATCGCACGGGTTTTAACAACGTTCAGTATTTGACCACGTTGGACACTTTGCCACAGTTACCAAGCACTTTAAAGTATTTGAAGTTTATCAGTCCGTCCAAATTAAGTGAAATGAATGGGGAATTGATTCAATTTTTGAATACTCACAAGAATTTAACATACTTATCAGCTCCTTATCAGCAATTGCTAGAGCCTCTTGAATCACAGTATTTGACATTGTCCAGTCTTGACTTAAGCGCTTTAAAAACCTTGAACAGAGAATATTTAGAATTAATTGTTTTTAATAATCCCCAATTAAAAGTATTGAACCTCAATTCCAAACTTATTTCTGAACCCATCTTAAAATTAATTAATTCCAGCTTGTCTCTCCAAACATTACAAATACTTGGGGACCCTTTACAAAATATTGCTAATTTTACAAATATTCAAGAGAATTTAACTATTAGATGTCTACACCTCAAGGTAGCTACAACGCATGCCAATGTCAAAAATTTAATTGAATGGTGTCCCAATATAACAGAGTTGACATTGTATGATCATATCTTTCCTAATTCTTTCACTGATTTGGTTCCATTATGTTCCAATTTGAAGCGCTTGAATTTGAGTAGGTATCGTCTTGAAAGAATTAACTTTAAACAGTTTCACCAATTTGACAAATTGTTTGTAGTACATTTGGATAATATAGTACCTTGGGACTGGCAGAAACACTTGCAATCTGTCCAATCCAAGTATGACCAGTGGAAGTTCAAATTGAGACATAATGAATTGGTAGTATTTTCCAAAGTCAAAACTTAAGCTGAATAAACTCACTCAATGAGCTAATATATAATTAAAATTTTATTAACAAAGATTTAATCGTATAAATTATCCTGATCATCCTCATCATTCTGAATGCCCATTCGACTGATATGCTGATGCGATTTAGCTAACATCGGTCGAATTAAATTTAATTCCAGATGACTTATATTATCAACCTATTTATTTATCAATACGATTAAATCTCAATATATTAATATATGAATTACTTGTAAATGAGGTTGATCAACAGCTTGAATACCATCTCTCACTTTATTATGTCTAATTTCTCTAATATTTTTTAATTTTTCTCTAATTTCTTCAATTTGAGAATTTTCTAAATCTAACCTAAAAAATTATATATTAATATAATTTAATATGATTGATATAGACTAAAATTACCAAGGTAATATTAATTGACTAATTTCAATAAAGTGAAAGGGTAAATCGGTGAAAATATCTTGATTTTTTTCTTCTTCTAATTTTTGTTTTAAATTATCTAATTAAATTATATTAAATCAAATTTAATCATACTAATATTAGATTTTATATAAACCTATTTGTAACCAATTAGGTAGATTAATTTCTACTCTCTGCTTCTGCTTCAATAAAATAGCTAACCATATAGGTATTTGAAAAGTTCTACCGGGTCTGAAAGGCCCATAAGTTCTCTTAAAATAATTTTAATAAAGTTTGGTATTTTTATATAATATACACAACTTACTCCTATAAGATGTAAAGCTGGAATATTGGCGTTAGGGACAACAGAAATCAACTCTTCTTCAGCTATAAATTCTAATTCTGAAGTAGTAAAATTCCCCATTAGGGGAGGTGGTAATGCCATTTTTTAGTTTATGTTTTATATTTATTAAATGCTATAGAATGGTAATATTTTTTCAAATATTAAATTTCACCTTGTCGAAAACCTTTATGTAGGTGATCATTTTGATTTATTATTATGGGATAAAAAAATTCAATTTATCATTCAGTAAAAATGAAACAATCGTTATTTAGTATTATTTTATTATAAAATCAATTTATAATTCCCAATCATCAACGGGTCCAATTATTAAATGGATAAAGTGGTATATGTTAAAAAATATATTATAAATACAAATATCTTTATAAAAAAAATTCTTCGAATTCAACTATCATACCACAAATTTTACATTTCTTTTGAGAGTCTCCATCCTTGGACTTTTCTTTCAAAATTTCAAAATCGTGCTCATGAACCTTGGGCTTAACATCTTCATCCTTCCAGGTGGCAACTCGCGTGCGTTTTCTTAAATCTATTATATAGTTAATTCATTATGTTTTTGATCTATGATATTAGTGCGATTACCTGATACTTTAGCCTTATATTTCTTTTCTTTCCTCTCAGCTTTCTCTCTGTCGCGTCTGTCGAATTCGCTATCTAAACCTTCTGGACCTCCCCACTTTTTGAAAGCAAATTCTTCAACCTAATTCCCATTTAAATTTATAGTAAATAGGTTAATATGAACAATTACTTGTTCTCTTAAAAATAGTTGCATATTATTCCACGTGGATTTCCTGGGATTGGGTTTAGACCATATTTTGAATAGGTCACGATCTGCCAATTCACCTAACAGTTGCTAATTAATTATTCAATAAATCGATATATCATTATTGAATATACTTTCAGTCAACAAATAATCCTACCAATTAAATTAATAATCTACAATATATTAAACTATGTTAAAAATTACCTCTTTCACTTCAGTTTTAGTTAATAACGAATACTTTTCAGGGAATTTTTCTTTACATGGTTTACAAACTTTTACTTCATAAATTTGTAAAAAAAGAGGGTCAATATCTAAACTTTGACATTCTTTACACACTGACTGTTGTGAAGGATCGGTACTATATGCTATTGAAATATCAATATTAGTAGGTTTTAACATATATTATCATAGAATTACGTATTTGGTCATTAACCACTATTGGCTGAATTTTTTCTAATTGCTCTTTTTGAGCTTCGTCAGGTGGTAAAAACCCTCCTCTTGTGTTTTTCATAGTAGTTAAGTTGAATTCATAGTAGTCACTCGTGTCAAATGTGGATTTTAAACTACGTTTTAATCCTTTGCGATTGTTTGACTTGCCATTTGTATTAGTATTATCTGCACTCATACTGTAAATTTATTAAATTAATGTAATCATAAAGGGACTGGATTGTGAAATGAAATTTGATATTAGGTTAAATTTACGTTCATCGATATATATTTCATTTATGGGTTTAATAACTTGGTTAATTTATCAATAATTTGGTTCTAAATTTAAATTATTATCTGATATTTATTATAATGAATTTTAAAGAATATCAAATATTTTTACATCAATATATCTTTATAATATTTGATATCCTTTAATAGAAAAAATATCATGAATATTTTATTTAAAATAGTTTTAATAAATTCAAGTTCCACTAAGTTTGAATAACTTTAATTTTATATAGTATTAAAAATTTTTAATAGAATTTAGTAATTCAACAGTTATTGCTAGTTCACATATATTTTGAAATTTGATTTTATATTCAATATCTATGATTTACAAATATCTCAGTAAATGACTTGAAAATATTATTTATAGTAGAAAAATTCAATCAAGTTTAATTAAATACAGTAATTATATCAATATCCAAACTAATAAATTTGAAATCTCACAATTAATTTACAAAATTGGTTTTATACGTTTCAAAATATACTTAAACGGGACAAAAAATAATTGTACTTAATACTCTCATTCAAAAACTCTCTAAAAGTATTCATGCCTTCAGCCTTCTGTCTGGTCCTCATTTACTGATTTGCTTTCAATAGAGCACGCTTCTCCTCTGCGCTGATGGCTTGATTTTTCATTCTAATACGAACAGCATTCATTCTCTGGTGACGACTACCACTCATTGCATATCCTGAATCTTTGAAGGAGGAAATTTGGTCAATTGTGAGACCAATTTTACCACTTCGGGGGATACGCTTTCCGGACTGCACGTAGGATGCCATGGCGTCTCCTTCTCCTACTAGTAAATCACCACCGTATCTATATGATTAATTGAATTAGCTACAATATATCCTGTAGAGTATTGAGTTTAATATGACCCTTTAGGATCAAATTTCACCAGTGTGTAAGGGTTGAGGTCCAATAACATTAGAATAGTCTGGATATAATTAGTAAAATATTCTATTCTGATTAGAATCTAAGCTGCTACTCTCTCTATGTGGTTGAACCTTCTCTGTTGATCTGGATCTAGTTCTCGATTGGTCCTTAGCTTCAGGGGAAGATGAGTAACGGCCACATCTCTCGCAAGATTCATCTTATAATATTGTTAATAAAAATCAAAGCAACATGATGTAATTAAAAATCTTCAGAGTCTGAATGTCTAGAGCGATGTTTCTTTCGGAATGACCTTTCTAAAAGTTGGTTATTATTTTAATCATAGTAATCAATGATTTAAATTACCTTCTTTAGAATGTTTAGATCGTTTATGTCGTCTAGATGATTCTAACAAAGATTAATCATATTTAATTTCAAACTATCAATCCAGTCCTGCAAAAAAATGTAAATTACCTCCCTCATCATCCAAATATTTGGATTCTTTTCTAGATTCTAAAATAACGATATATAAATAACTAAATTCAATAAACATTAAAATAATACTACTTTTACTCTTCTTAGATTTTTTGGTAATAAAGACCTTATGGAGTCGATTTCACTAATGCTTGAAGATTCTAACCTCGGTGTTATATCGCTATTTTCTCTTAATTTTCTTCGACTACAAAATTTTTCTTAATACAACTTTGATAAGCTTAAATATCGATATTTACCTTTGAAAATACTGATCTCTTCCATATCCATCATTTCTGGATCTGTGGTCGCGACTGTGAAGAGATGTATGCTCTCTGGAGTATCAATCACGACTTCTAGATCTTTTTTTAGATATTGAACGATTCCTCCTATCATCACTACTGTCGCTGTCATATATACTGGAGTGGTGAAGGTCATTAAATATTTTATCAATATTAAATTAAATAATATTTTCAAAAAATTGCTACGTTTCAACGTCTCTGCACCTATTGTCCTATTCTCTATCACTTCTATCATATTCTTTTTCTTTATCTTTTGATTCACCATAACAGTCCCTCTATTATAGTCTCTTTCTCTTTCTCTATCGCTCAAAACATTATCTCTGCCTTGTCTATCATAGCCTTCGCGTGTATTTCTCGACTCAGAATTTTATCCGCCCTGCTAAAGTTCCTCTCTTTATCTCTTCTATTATAGTCTGTACCTTTATACCTTTCACGTTCTTCTGTAAATCGATTTAAAAAATAACTCAAACTCATATTTCAGTCTTTTGAGTAATCAATGTTTATATTTAATTCGTATCGATTATTTTTATTGACTATTTTAAATGAAGCTTTATTATGATTCGTGTGAGGTCAGATATATTTATAATATTATGTCAAATTCTGTTATTATAGGATAGATTTTCAATTTGTATTTTGGAAATTGAAATGTAGAAAAATTGAAGAATATATAGATAAAGAGAACTTGAACTATCAATGTACTAAGAGATATGAATATGAAGGATCATAAAATGGATGTAAATTTATACACTAACAAAATTTGAACCTAAATGGACATATTTTAAATCTGTTATAACAAATCTGATCATAATTTCTCCTTAAATTATTTCTTCATATACCTGTAAAGATATATTATAATCTTTCTAAAACCAGATATCAAATTTCTTCCTATAAACTATCTTATGACTTTTCTATTTAATCAATTATGAATTTTCATTTAAAAATTTATACCAAAGTTCAAGTCTAATTAATTATAAATTAATTATATTTACAAATAAATTTGGCTCAATTAATTCTCATTTAAATTTTGTTAAAATGTTGGATCATTATCAATAATTAAAATATTTTTAATCTTAAAACTTCCACGATGAATTGTTATTTTAATAATAATGACTATTGTTCTTTATATTCTAATATCTAATGAAGTCTACTTTTGATCAGAAAGATTATTATTTTCTCCTAACTCAGGATTCTTGCATATTTTTAATCTATACTATTGAACATTGTTATTATAGGATTTAAGATAAATCACTCATAAATAAATAAATAAATATATATATATATATAGTGAGATTTTTTAAAATATATTTTTATTATTCAAATCATAAATTCATGATTCATAATTTGAAAAGATAAAGACAAAATATTGCCTCTTAATTCAAAAAATGGCAAATTATTTGATTTCTGATTTTTCAAAATAAAATTTTAATTTCAAAAAATTATATACAGAATAAATAGGAGAATTAATAGCTTTAAACTATATATAATGGTTACTCATCAAAAATCATCTTTTAAAGATATATTATTTAATGTAATTATGGTTAAACTATTAAGTTATTATCAAAAGAACAATATTTTAATATTATTCAAATTTAGTTATATAATTTTTATAATTATTTAAAGTTTATAAGTAAATTGAAAAAATGATGTTTTTTTATATTATTTATTTTTAGGTAAATTATTTTTAGTTGGTGAGGAAAGTGTTTAATATTTATTAAATAATAGAAAATTAATTTTAATAATAATTTTATTATTTATTAATATATTTAAAAAATAAATTATAAAATATCTATTTGATATAATTTAAAAGATATCAAAATATTTTAATTTTAATTATATCTATATTATATATATATTGAAGTCTAAATATTGTTTAATTAATAATAATATATATAAAGTATTTATTATTTAAATAAAACCTATGGAAATATAACTAAAAACTAAGGTTATTAAAATAAATCATTAAAATTAATAAGTTAAAATTTTTTATATAATATAATATTAAAATATTTAAAATATTAGCCTAAACTAAAATGATCTTTTTTATAAATTCTAATATATAATTATTTTACTTACT